>JANTPZ010150410.1:0-16695 GCA_025593235.1 Vachellia pachyceras
AAGACCAGGCTTAAGTCTCAGAAACAATATAGACCTGTAATTTATGACATGAACGTGACTGGAAACCAGACCTACAATGAAGGTACCAATAACAATAACAGCTTCTTCCCAGTCTCCAGCCCACTCTGATAGCTTTGCCATTCCCAAAGCTAGTGCGGCAGCGGACAAAGTCCCCAATCCTCTGTTAAACCCTTTGCTAAGCGTTGCTCCTGCAGAATCCCAACGTTATTGTTGATTATATACAAGTGAAAGTAAGATACTTGTGTACGAATTGATTCAAGGAAGAGCATTTCATCTAGAACACACCATAGAAAAGTAGTTTAAAATATGGATTTTCTGATGAATGAACTATTAGAAATATCGAATTCTCTCTCAAGGAAGAATATTATTTATGAAAAAGCAAGAAACGATACAACTGAAAACAGTGGCTTTGGAACATGGAGCAGAAAGTGATGGCTAGTAGTTTTATCAAAAGGCCCAAGAGGGACATGACTCAATCATTTTCTGAGTTCAAATGCCTATGCGGGAAAAGACTGTAACTCTTTAGAGTTATATCACAGACAATGAAAAGGATCAAAAAAAGTGTCTCCATGATAATAATGCATACCGCCCAAATTCGACATGATGCACGTGAGTTAAATTAAACACAGAATATAATAAAAAAATTGGTCCCCGCATACGAAAACTAATAAAATGAAGGCCCATACCTATACTGAATTCAAAGACGACGACGACAGTCATTATAGACCAGACACAATATTGACTCATTTCGTGGAAGGGCTCTTCGAAGAAAATCAACAAGGAAAGGAGCATCAACCCAAGTCCGACTTTCGCAGAGAATACGACCTTCCTGGGATCACTCCAACCCACCTCCCATGCCCTAGCAGCAAACCTCTTGAGTGCCTTCCAGACTTCGATAATGCCATCGGAGAAAGCACGGTAAGAACAACACCTCCACCTTGAGCGAGCTTCTTCTTCGTCCAATTCCGGAATGTTGATCCCTATCTGAGAATACCCTTTCCCGGAGAGCAGCCTCTCCCTCTTCTCCACCAAACTGTACCTAAAAGACCCCAGCTTAGCGAGTCTCGGAGTCGTGGCCATACCCTCACCGACGCAATCGATTCTCGTGTAAGGAAATGGAAGTTCGTGAAAACTGTAACAGAATATTTTCTGTGTTGGAATGGAGAATGGGAAGCGAAAAGTTGTCTGCGATGATCCGATATGCTTCTTTTTTTTCCTTTCCTCGAAGCTTGCAAAGCCGAGAACCGCGAGCACGAGAACATGTGCGGGAGACCAAAATACAGAAAATGGATCGTGAAAGAACGGGAAGGTGATGCTCATGTTCATACGTTCCGTACTCACCCCTTATCTGACACGTGGCGAGATGAGCTTATGCAATTTAGCTTATTTTTAGGTTCGATCAATAACGTTTTTTAAGAATAATAATAATATATTATCTAACATTTATGAATCACTGTATTAAGCAAAGTGAAGGAAATGGCAATTGTTTATACCCATACGACTAAACTCACAAGGAACATTATTGTATTTCAAAAGTAGTAATTGTGTTTTTTTTTTGTTGAAAAAAAGCAGTAGTTTTAATCCATGAATTTGAATTGAAGGTTGTTTCCCTCTCGTAAGAGACCATGTTAGTTGCATGGGCAAAAGGGAGGAAAGAAAACAACAACTACATGTCTATAATACGCATCATGAATGCAACATCTCATCACACAAAAATAGACAAAACTTCATGCAAGTGCATGTCTATTTAGTGTGTGTTTGGATATAATTTTTTTCTACTTTTTTCATGATGCATACAAGTTGAGATAAAACTCCTCTCATATACTTACCTCGACTTGCGTAAAAACACTTCTCTATCGTTTTTCCAAACGGGCCTTAGACATCCTATTAATCCTTATCCCAGCTAGAATATCACACATTATGGCTTCTCTGTTCCTTATTTCTACAATATTTGCTTCATGATCATTTTGCCATTCATTCACCATTAATTCACAAGATACAAGCTTCTCTAACCCCAGCATAGCCCAATGCACCTCCAGCCTCCTTCCTCTTTTTCCTTGTGCACCATTTGTGCAAGGTGGTACTGCATCTCCAGGACAGTCATGCTTTTTTTTTTTGGGTGCTGCGTCTCGAACAGGCGACTTTGCAGCTGAGATAGTCTCTCCACACCAGCAAGCCACTGAAACGCAAGCAGGACTGTTTAGTCAGTGGAAGTTCATGTCCACTACATATAAATGATTAAAATTAAATAATTAAAATAAACTAATAAATTGGTATCCTATCAAGGATAGTCATGCTGTGACAACCTTAAATTGCTCTATGCGCAAGTCCCACGTTGTCTCTGTCTTTTGCAAAATGACTCCTCCATTTTGACCTCCTTCCCCATCAACAGGACACTTGCCCTCCAGCCTCCTGCTCGTTGTACCCTTCAAGTCAATGCCTCTAATTGTCCAGGTAATTAAACATTAATTTGCATTTATGTTGAAGCATGTCTAGAAATCTTGCGGGTATTTTAATAATAGAATCCGTGTACAGTTGATGCATGTTTTCCCCCTTTATGAATCAGCTTGCTTTGTTTTTTTTATGTAGGGGTGAAGTTGCCTGCGAATTCACCACATACCCATGCGTCCACTATTTGCTGGTAAAGCATGCTCTGCTTTTTTCCTAGTGCTACTAAATTTTGATAGCGCCATTCGTTGTAGTGAGATAAGTGTTCCAGTTTTCGTGTAAGATGTTTCTCAATCAAAGTTCATGGAAAAAAATAAATATTTTGATAACCAAGTTGGCTTTTTCTAATTTTTCTCTCTTTCTACTGCAATTTTAGCTTCTCCATCAGTTCCACTGACACCAAAACCCAGCATTATAGGATTTGGACTTGCAAGAAGCGAGGCCAATAATTTGAAGGCTGGGGATGGTTTTGCTGTACCCTTGACCTCAGCAATCCTCTTAGCATTTTAAACGTGACTGTAGTTTAGCAGAAAAACTATTTTGTATTTTGATGCAGTTTTATAAACGTTTTGCTTCAACTTTTATCTATTCTAGTGATTTATAGTATATACATTAGGTGGTTTACTTTACAGTTCAAATGCGGGCTTTCCTTCTGTTCAGAAACAGAAACGCAGGTCTTTCCTGTTTGAGAACGCTGTAGAAAAGTACTTTTACACAAGTCGAAGTAAATATATGGAGAAGATTATCTTGTTTTACGGAAAAATACTGTTGAACGTGCTTTTAGGGAGTAAATAAACTTTTCCAAACAAGTAACAAATATGTGATTTAAGTGGGTAGTAAGTAGATAACTCGTCTTCCAAAATTTTCAGACCACTTCTATTTCAGCCGTAGCATAAAGACATCAAACACCACAGTGACTTGATATTTCATGATACCATGTGAAATGGCAGAGATAAGGACAATGATAGAATAGGGAGGTAGTTATTTCTGTGGTAGGTTACCTAGTGGGTAAATTTTAGCAAGAAATTAGGAGCATTAGCATATTGTGAGTGAGTGGATGTTAGTTAGTCCGAAAATGGAGGGAGGTAGTTGTAATCTTATGCTTATAAATATCTGAGCTTGTAATCCAAATCTATGAAGGAATTGAATGAAGAAATATTGTTTCTGAGTATTGGAGATTCTCCTTTCCTGACTTCTTTTATCTCTCAATAGTGAGATGCTTGCATTTGAGGGAAACTAGAAGAGATTGATGGGTACCTAGATTCTGGATCTCATCAGACAATAATACATTTCATAACCGAAAAAAAAACAACTCGTCTATAAAAATAAGGGCTTGTACATACAAAAAGAAGCATTGCTTTATAAACTTAGTGCAATGCTTCATGTTTGAATTCATTGGCTAACATGATAGTGTTTTACAATATCCAAGAATAGATCTACTCCAAACTAGGAGCCACCTCTGTTGGATTGGACTCAAAAACATCTGAGTTTGATTCCTCAGGTTCTTCCAAAAATTCTCGAGACTGGGTGGATTCTTTGTATGCAGGGGTCTCCTTGAAATCAGTTGCCCTTCATTATATGTTGCAACAGCTATCCCACAAGCAATTAACTGTGATGGAAGTCGGTATATGGCAGTGAAAATTTAATTCACAAGGGTAAATACAACTTGATTGATTAATTCCTAGTCTGGATAGATTAACAAGTTAGTCAATCACAGATAGTAATTGAATCATATCAAAACTCCAAAGTAGGTCTCATTGGAGGGGGAAAACATGTACGGTACAAATCTTTACCTTTAATTAATAGACTGAATCTGCCTAAAGCTTGTTTTTTGGTAAGACATTACTTGGATTAGAGAACAAGTTACGACATATTGCACAGATAGACCATCTCCACAAAAATCTTGACAACTATAACAACACTGAAGAGTGAAGGCTAAAACTTGGCTTTTGATTCTTCCATCCACGTCCATTATAGTAGGTAAGAAGAAAAAAATCTTGCATGAAAAATTGGGTTCGGAAATACATTGGTAAGAGGAGTTGTAGTATTCTGTTTAAAAGCATTTAATCCCTTCTCAAACACAAATAAAGAATGACCCTCCTAAACCTATGTTCATCTTTACATGTCAAAAGTTCAATTCCCACCAAATTCCTTCCAGCCCAAGAAGACAACTACATAGCAACTGATGTGAGACTGTAAGCTTTTATTGTACAAAAACAAGTGATAATAAGTCCTCTTACCTTCCTTTCGTTTTTTATTAAGATAATGCAATGATAATTATATGTTTTCTTGTTGAGATATTAAATTCTATATACAAGTGATTCCATTGTCTCTCTCACTTGTTCAACTTCCGAACAATGAATTAGCACGTGCCATTCCATTTAATTCTAAACTACAAAACATACATCCTAAGTTTATTTAATATTCAATAGCGTCCTTCCAAGGGGATTGAGTTGTATCATGTGCATCATCAATAGTAAGTTTCACTTATTAGGCTTGTGAAAAAGCTGCAATTATTATTATTAGACTAACATGTGCATGCCAGATTAGTGCCTTCATGCATTTGTATTTGTTTTGTTAGTCTAGTACTTGCTTTATCAGTCGGCGGGTTTGTTGAATATCTGAAGTATTATTCAGGCGGAATAAAAAGGTCTAAAATTGAGTTGTATCGTACTCAAAAGCGCCTACTGCCAGTTACCTAATCCCTAAAGTAGTTTTCAGAAAATCTAAAAAAAAAAACATGCAGCTTCACTTCATCAATAAACACAAGATGACAAAAATCAAAGAGAGAATTAAACAAGCTGAATCAAGAAAGAATTGAAGATCATACCGCGAAAGCAATACCGAAAGCCCACCGATACTGCACGAAGAAGCCAAGAGCATCCCACTGCGGGCCTTCCCAGAAATCCGATTTGTCGCCGGGAAGATCCGGCAAGAAATATCCGTCATCGGCGTTATCAGCGACATCTTGAATCTCCTCCGCTCGCTTGTCTTCTTGGTCTTGGGTAGTGACTGAGCCCCTTCGATTCTTGTCCAACCTTCCAGAACGGGGTGAAAACTTCTTTGCCGAAACTATGTGAAGTTTTCTAACAGAGAAAGGTAGATTGAGGTGAGAAGAACGGGCGATTGAGGTGTATGGATCTCTGATGGAGTGGCCGTGCAGGATTCTGGCCTCGCTACAACTACCTATGGCCAAAGCCATTAGTGAAGGGACACAGTTCTCGCCACACCAGCACTCCCGCTTCTTGTGGTTGTGGATAAGAGGACTGGGAACGTTTGCGTTCCGATTATCGGGTCTAAATCGATATGAAACGTCTGTTTTTTATTCTTTCAATAATAGGTTTTTCAGAAAAAACTATGAAAGGCTAGGAAAATAGAATAGAAAAATTACCAGAGATCCCAAACAATAAAATTAATCATAAAATAATTTTAAAGAATCATAAAATTATCATAAAATTTTAAGAGTAACTGCTGAAATTATCAAATCTTTAAGACCTTATGGTAAGCTCAGCATCGCTACTAGCAAAAAATTTGTAAATACTAGGTAAGCCTAAAGCCATCCTCTAGGTTTGGTGAACTTCCGAAACTTAGTTGATCTAAATTTTATTACAAAAAAAATATCAAGATTCGGCAATAAGACATAGAGGATGGCTTTAACGTTTAGCATGCCGAAACGTCGCCAGATTGTTCGACCAAAGCCTCTGCGAATGAAGACAAACAAAAACCGAAAATGATTGGCTTCAAAATAGGAGCCGGTGGCTGAATAATTATTGCAGTGAACTGATAAGAGCATTTTTGTTTGTTTACTATTTAGTATCTAAAATAAAATATTACAACTTGTATCTCGGAAGTATGTTGCCCATCACACAAGGTTATGCTGGGATAATATCGGTTGAATTGATAATGTGAAAGGATTCGAATAAACTATATTTGTATGGATACGAACAAAGCTTGTCTAAAACTTGGAAACTCTTGACCTTAATGTTATGTTTGGTTTGATATTAGGGGAGATGGAGGGGATGGATAGAAGGGGATGGAAGGGTATAAGATTATCATCTTGTTTGATTTTGTTAGAGGGGAAGGAAGGAGAATTATTTTTAATGATCTTTTGTTTGGTTCAGAAGGGGAAGGGGGGAAGTTAATAACTAATTGACCATTTTAACCCTTATATGTTGATTTATGTTTGTTTACTTATACAATTTATTTGAATTAGTTTTTACTCATGAAAATTAATCACATTTTCTATTTAATTAATTAAAATAATTATTAAGTTACTTCCTTATATAATTTATTTAAATAATTAAAAAAATAGGATTTATATAATTTACTTTCAGTGTGACGTGATACCAGCTAGAAACTTGCACAGCATCTTTGATTAATCAGACTGAAGACTATGAATGCTTGTAATATATAATTACGCACACATTTCTTCACTGAATCTCTCTAGATGCTTAACTACTGCTTCTTTAATGTGGGATATGCCACTCCAACCTCCACATGCTCAAGAACGCGTACGAATGGCTCAAGAAATTAATGTGAAGCTTGTGTATATATCTGGTTTATATGTGTATAAATACAAAGAGGCGCAAGATGGCTGGGAGAGCAGAGGAGGAAAGCTTCTTAAGACGAAGAACTGAGCTTCTGGAGAGTTACGAAGAAGCGATGCGTTTTAACATGCTACCAAGGGTATTGGATAGAATATAATAAAATTAATGGGTATAAATTAGTCACAATATTTGACTTCCGTCCAAAAAACCTCAATCTAAAGGGAACCAAAATAAGGGAAGGGGAGGGAATGGGAGAACAAATTTTGGATCCCCTTCCCTCTAAAATTTTAAACCAAACAAGGGGGGATTCATTTTTCATCCCCTTCCTCCAACCAAACAAGCTCTCAGAGAGCCTTTTTGGTTGAAGGAATTGAAGGGAAGGAAATAGAAAAATTTTAATTTTCCTCCCTCAAAACATGTTTGGTTGCTACATTCCCTTCAAAACGTATTCCGACGGGAGCACGAAATTCCACTAAAGGTGAGAACCAGTGGCGGAGCAACGTAGTCTTCAATGTTGGTAAATGAATTTGTAGGTTACATGTAAATAACTATTAGATTTTTATTTTGCATCACTGATATTTGACATTTGAACTCAATCAAATTATTTATACTAATAATTATCATTTGTTTAAAAATAAAAAAGTTTCCCAACTAAACTAAAGTCCTAGCTCCACCACCGGTGAGAACCGTGCTTCAGTCTTGGTTCTTTAGATGTGACATTTATGCACTTGAAAACGTGAGTTGCTGATTCTCGATCTGATTTTTTATCGTAGCTGGTGAGAGAAGCTCGAGCTAGTTCTCAGTCTTGGTCCTCGCAACTGGTTAATGGGCTCGTTTAAAAAAACAGTGGAGAAGTACTTTTACGTAAGTTGAGGTAAATATATGAAGGAGATTATCTCATTTTACGAAAAAATACTGTTGAACGTGTTTTTGAAATCTTAAAAAACTTTGCCAAACGGAGCCAATGTTTGGTTATGATGTGATTCATCGGTTTGCTAAAGCTGTATCATATTTTGTGATATTCATACCAATACATACAGCATTGTTTGCAGGAACTATCTCCATAGATTAGCCTCCTTATTCGCTCACATATTTTACATCGATTTCATGAAGAGCTTGGGCCACTTCAACTTCGAGTTCATGCCCAAGAATCTCTTCTCTATCTTTCCCTTGTTCAAGCATCTCTGCTACCATTTAAATTCAAATGGTGTCTACTAATAGTGAGAGGAAGTTATTTTACTTACAGTGTTTCATTTTTGGATACGCTTGAAATCGAATTTATTGATTGTAGTGTTTGATTTTGATTTTTTGTTATACTTGAATCTGAATTCTTCTAGATTCAATAATTAAAGAGTTAATTCCAAATAAATAGTTTTTAAATTCTATGAATAAATAGATCCGGCGTCAAATAGCAGCTACCTGACCGAAGATCCAATCGCTGAACACTTGAGCTCCGGCAGCTAGTGGTTTTTTGGGGCCTACAGAATTTTATTCTTAAAAAGGAGCCAAGGTGGTAGAGGTAGGATCAAAACTAACCTTGCCTTGGTCCCCAAAAGTTTTGTACCTATTGGACTATCAAACCATTTTAATAATTTATTGCATGCAAATATACAACGTATGTAATTAAGTAACGCTTTAGTAAGTGACAACACTTATAATTCGAATAGAAACTTTATAAAGTTATTGACAATTTCAATAACGTTATAACATAAGTTTTAATCATTGATTATACTGGTAAGGCGAATGACAACGTTTATAAAGCTATTAATAATTTTAATAACAATGTTTACTACTACAACTTAATGGATTTGTTATTAAGTTTGTCAAAGTTATCAATATAATATAAAAATTTAATAACCAACTCAATAGAGTAACATAAACACCATAGTGGTAAAGTTATCAATAATATAAGAACACTTGTCAATCTATTTAAAAAGATTGTCGATTCGTTAGGAATTTTGATTCTCCAAGACTTGATGGAACAACACATACTTTGAAGGAGATGTTGCGGAGGACATAAAAAAATTTGTCATTTCATTTGTTGGAGGTATTAATACAATACAAAAAGTTGTTAATTAACTCAACAGAACAACAGTGGCACTACAAAGGAAAGGTTGTCGATAACATAAGAATAATTGTCATTTCTTTTGAAAAATTTGTCAATACGCTAAGAACTTTGGTTTTCCAATATTTGACACATCAGAAAAGTTGTTAATAGAATAAAAATAATTGTTAATTCCTTTAAAAAATTTCAATACATTGGAAATTTGGTTTTTCGGTCTCTATATAAGCACCCTAAATGAGATGGCATGGGACATCCGATAAAATTGGAACGATACAGAGAAGATTAGCATGGCCCCTGCGCAAGGATGACACGCACAAATCGAGAAAAAATGAGATGGCAACACGTTTGTTGGAGTTATTAATTTGACACGAAATGTTGTCAATCCATTAAATGGAGCAACAGAGGCAATACGATGAAAAATATGCCAAATGTCAATAGTATAAGAGTACTTATTAATCCTTTTATAAAAGTTTTGAGTCTATTTTAGTTTTTAATTGTGGTAGTAAATGTTATTAAAACTGTTTAATATTTTTATAAATATCATTTGTTTTATCAATATAATCAATGATTAAAACTTATAATGTTATTGAAATTGACAATGCATTTATAAAAGATTGCCATGGAATTATAAGTTGTGATTGAGTAAAACATTAATTGGTTACATGTGATATACATACACTATAATAACAAAATTGTGGCTCAATGTTCACTATAGTTTTGGAGAACCATGGTTTGATGAACCAAAAACCACCCCAGTGGACGGCCGGCGATTGAAGCTGATATCAAGTTGCTGTTAACTGATACCAGAGCTCTTGCGGCTTGCTGACAATAATACTTCATATTCATCATAGATACAATAGAAAGTACTTTTACATAAATTAAAATAAAGATGTGAAAAATATTATCTTATAAAAAGTAAATAAATTTTTTCTTGCTTAGTTCCTTATTTATATACAAGGTATATTTTAGAAGATATATGACCTGTTTAATAACCATAGACTTATTTTCATAAACACATTTAACATTACTTTTCCGTAAAACGAGACAATATTTACTTCGACTCATGAGAATAAGGCCCATAATAAAATTGAAAAAGACAGATTACTGTTACTCATCTGTCCATTGAATTATTAGTGAACCTAGTTTGGGCATGTTGAATTCAAGGAATTTTCCCAAAATAAAAGGGCTGGTAAAAATAAAACATGAAGAAATGTTGGGTTGAGGTCGAGACATAGAGCGACAACAGAACTGTAAATGAACGAATCTGAGTACTAGTCTACTCGTTAAATTGCAAATCAGCAAAATGAACAAACTAATGAATTCTAATTTCCACATCTGCCAACTGCATTTTCTGTGCTTTGTTCTCTCCCTCTTCATCTTCATAGGGATTTACATCTTCCATGGTATGAACAACACATTAAACCCTTCCGACAACGTTCCGTCAAATGACAATACAAAATCTTGCCTCCGCCGAAACGTTCCCCCACCAACCTACAATCTTACTACATCGCCTGCAGAGACTCCCACCGCCACAACACATCGCCGGAATCTGCTTGATCAAACAACCCATCAAGGGTGACAAAACCGCCGCCGTTGTCCTCGGCGCCGTACTCGACGAACACGCCAGTTCCATACCCGAGAGACTCGTACTGCGGAATATCATCTTCAAACCACATGAACCCGCTCAGATCGATACCATCCGGTCCGACCCGGTTGAACCCCTCGGTCAACGAACCCGGCTTGTCCTCCTCGGTGGGAGGGGTCACCGGTGGTGGCAACCCGAGTTCATCGTCGGACGCTTCCAGAAGATGCTGCAAATCACTAGACTCGTGAACCGGGTTCGAACCCGTAGCGAGTATTTCATCCTCAAAGCTCTTGATTACGGAGTCAAGACCCTGCATCGTCGGTTCACGCTCGGCCTCGGCAGCATTATCAGAGTCGTCAAGGATGTTCATCAACAAATCATCCTCAATCTCCCTGGCCCCGGCCGATTCCACGGGCGCCGTGGTCTTTGACAAGTCAACCCGGCCGAGGTCACCCCCATCCGAGTTATTGCATGACTCCAACGAGTTCGCCCGAGTAAGGTGAGACTCGGACGAGATCGCATCCGAGTCGGACTCAACCCGGGAGATCTTTGACCCGTGCAAGTCCTCGTCGAAGTCGGACGAGTCATCGTCCCGGACTCGCTTCCTCGTGTCGGCACAATCGTCCACCATGGTAAAAGGTGTGAGAGAGAGAGAGAGTGAGAAGAAGGGGTTTGGCTTAGAGAGAGGAACAGCGAAAAGGGGAGGGAGGAGAGAACCGTGTTGGTGATGATAGTGTTTCTGGGGAGAGTGAGAGAGAGTATAGAGAGAGAAAAAAGAGGGGCTTGGGTAAGAGGGAAGAGAGAGGAGGGAGGGTATATATAGGAGAGGGAAAAGCAGGATCCAGGATGGGGTTCTATGTAAGGAAGAAAGCGACGGGGGCGTGTATAGCGGAAGGGAGGCTTTAATTAAAAGCTGCGTCACGCGCGTCTCTTCTCCCTATTGCCTTTCATCATCGACCATTCGACCTATAATAATGCCCATAAATAAATATGTTAAAAAATTATTTATTATTTTATTGGGGGGTGTCGTGTGGGGATCCGTTGGGGCAGCGGGTGCGACTTTTTTTAAAATGGAAGTTATGATTCTTTTGCTTTTCTTTTTTTTCCTCCTCTTCCTCGGTGCTCACATCTGGAAATTAACTAAATTTAAATGTGGGAGTCAAGTCCGCAGGGTGGGGGCCCACCCGACACAGGCGACATAAAATGAGGTCATGTGGTTGGTTTTTCAATGTTTACTTTTCTTTTCTGTTTGAAGCTTTTTTGGTGTATTTGGAATTTAGGAAGAGCTGTCGCAGGTCAGGCCACCACACGCTGGTGGAGCGCTATTCATGGATTTTCTCCTTTTTTAAAAAAAAAATTTTGGGTGGGTTTGACAAATTGTTGCTATTTCTGAGAGAAAAAGGTTTTTAAATTTCTTTTTTTAGAAAATGGGTTGTTAGACTCGGAGATTTTTAATGGGAGTGTGTGTAACTTGGCCCGTTTGGCAAATTGCCATAAACCACTTATAAATGTTTATTTATATAAGTTGAGGTAAATATGTGGAGGAGATTGTCTCGTTTTGCGGAAAAGCACTGTTAAACGTGCTTATGAAAATAAGCCCATGGTTACCAAACAGGTAGGTGCCTGTTTGGGAAGCCATTTTCCCAAACGGTGCACGTAAACCGAGATAAAATTATCTCAAAATCTGTAAAAACCATCTCAAAATTCATAAAAACCATCTTGAAATCCGTAAAACCATCTCGAAATTCCCAAAATGCCTCAAAATCTGCAAAATCCATTTTCCCAATGGAGTTTCCAAACAAGCACATATTCTTGGTGTATTTGACCCACCACTCGTTCAATGCAGGCGAAGGCAACCCCAAATAAGATTCCAACCCTCTTTGGTTTGTGTTTAACAGTTTACTTATTTCAAATTACATGAAATCATTCTTTCAATAGTTCTTTAAACAAAGAGTTTTCATATTATTGGCGGATGGTTTTGGTCAAAGTTGTTTAAGGACGCTTGTGTGCTTGTTTGATAATTTCATTTTTCCAATGGTATCTTGAAATCTACAAAAATATATTTTAAAATAGGTAAAATCATCTCGAAATCCATAAAAAATTTTATCCCAATTGATTCTCAAGCACACACTTATGGCTCGTTTGGTACGCTGGAATTGATTTTGATGGAAATAAAAATGGAGATAGAGATGGAAATTAATATAAATATAGGAAAAAAATGATGGGTGAAAAAATCAATTCCATGGAATTGAATACAATTCCATGGGTTACATCATGGAATTCATTTCCACCCATTTTAAATTTCACTTCCATTTTCAATTCCAATTCCACCCCCAATTTCACCGTACCAAACACAAAAAATGAATTCCATTTCTCAATTCCACCCAATCAAACATACCATTAGTTTGAAGTGGTTGGCCGGTTGGTTGCTAGAGAAACCATTGAACCCCCTTGATACGTTAGTGCTGACGCGGCAGATGGAAAGAAAATTGAACATGATAAATATTTTCCAAGATAAGTGCGCGACTTGTCAAATCGGTGGGACTAAACGAGAAGGTGAGTTGCTTTGGGCTAAGTTCCATCTAACATCCAGTAAATTTCTTGATAAGTAACTAAACATTTTAAAGCGTTCTGGCATAATCCAATTCCTGAAAGTATTTATATGTGTATATTCATTATTCATTTATTCTAAAGTATTTTTTTATGTTCATCGTTGCTAACTATTTTTAAACGACATTTTAACATGTATAATTTAGTTGGTTGTAGTTAGTCTGGTCTTTATCATAGAAAACTTCCAAATTTTAAGTAAAGCACACGAACGAGAAACGATGAATAATGATACACTTGCTCAATCTATTTTAAAATAATAAAATCTCCCATCACTACCCTGTTAATGAAATTCTGAGTGAAACAATATTATAAACAGTCAGTGAACATCACTACCCACTATTTGACATGTAGTTATAAACCGGATAATTCTTTTTTAGCCTTTTCATCCCTTAACATGATTAAATGGTTTTTATATTATGGAATGAAGTGGTATTAAATAACTAGAAATAATGCAAGACAAATATTAGTGAAAATAAGATAAATATTTTGAATATCATCACTCAAGCCAAGTAATTTTTATGTGACATTGGAGCATGTAATTTGATTACTGAAAATAAATTAGACAGTTGATAGTGGCAGTATTGATGAAAAATTATTAATTTCCTCAAACAAAATATCACGTCTCTTTGAACAGAAGAATTGGGCCATGGCTATTTTTTATTAAAAGAAATAGTGTTTATTTGGGAATTCCGTTAGGAAAATGGATTTTACAGATTTTGAGGTATTTTGAGAATTTTGAGATGGTTTTACGGATTTCAATATGGTTTTTATAAATTTCAAAATGGTTTTTACAAATTTCAAAATGATTTTATCTCAACTTACGTGTACCGTTTGAAAAAATGACTTCCCAAACAGGCACATATAGTTGTTTGTGGATTTCTCTTGTTCCAGAGGAGACTGTGTTATCTGTCTTCTCGTCCTTACCATGTCGGCCCCATCTAGAGAATAGATACGTCTCCCGACAGGCGGGGCCCGCCTCTAATATTTACATCGCGCCTTCGCCTCCCCAACCACTCCCCACATCGTTCATAAATTACACCTTTAATAATCATTACTGTTCAATAGTTGACTTCTTTTTCTTACGCAGATAAAAATAAATAAGTTGAATATACTATTTTAAAATATTTTTATACATTGTTAAACAATTTTTAATATATAATTTAATTAGTTTTTTAAAATATCAAAAAATAAGGTAATGTATTAAATAAAAATATAAATTTATATATTTATAAGTTAAATAAATTAATTTAAAAAAATGTAATGAATATAAACAGTTTAAATTCAATTTAACTCGTATGGACGTCTTTGTGAAAAAGAACACAAGCCCAAAATTCGTAAGTGCTTTACCCCAATCCCCTTTATTAACTACTAACTACTCGTAGCAATTTAATGCTGGTAACAACCAATAAACATATACTATATATATATATATTTCATTCCAATTATACCATTGTTAAAATAAAATAAAATGAATTAATCAATTTAAGGTATTTCACATATACTATATATATATATTTCATTCCAATAGATTTTTCTTCATTCTTTTATATAAGGTATTTTTGAAATATAAAATGAATTAATCAATTTAACAAATTTCTTTAATCTTTCACACGTATACCTGTGATTGGACTAAAAAAATTAAAAAATGAATAAAGGTAAAGCGGGACATCGTACGTTTTATAATGGCACAAATTTCAAGGAATGATGAAGCGGGAAAATGGTACCGGGTGAGGTTGTGGGACATGGAAGCATGCTTGGAGCTACCTCAGACACGTGTAGGGTGGGACCACGTGAGAACGGTTCCAAGAACCAATTAATTTTTCCCGGCTGAACCGGTGACGGTGGGGGCTGACACGTGTGATGAGGTGGCATAATAGGACGGGTCACATGCTCGTATAATTGACCTGTCAGTTGGGTAAAGCTAAACCATCATGCGTGGCCCTCACCATGACAAGGGGCTAACCTCAATTAGTCTGTGCGTCTATTTACGCATGTGCCCCTCCCTTTCGCTGCAAATTTCAGTAATGCCACATCCCTCCTCTGCGTGACGTGTCCGCCCGATCTGTATCCAATTTTCTTCCATCACATCTTCTGCCGACACAAATTATCATCCCTTCTTAAATTATATTTTCTTTTCCCGAAATCCAATAAGAGTTATTTATTTATGCTTTATTCCCGAAATCCAACAAATTATAATTGTTAAATCGTACAAAGCTATTCCACAAATATTCTATTTATTTACTGATCAAACTTTTTACATTTACATATTTTTAAGAATTACTTATAAATATTGTTATATCATTTAATTAAATGCTTTATTTTCGAAAAATTTACCTAAAAGTCTCAATAAAAAAATGTATGAACAAAATGTTTTTAAGATTGTCAAAATTACTATCAGGTTCCAACAGTAGTTGATCATGTTATCATTAATAACCTCACCAGCCGGTAATAATAATTGGATCAACTACTGCTGGAATCTTATGAGAATTTTGTCAAACTTTAGAACTTTTAATTTTTTAATTCTTCTTGTTGAGAGTTGAATGGAACTACTATGGCTCTTATTGCCAACACATTTTGACCGCTAAAAATGCATTCTAGAGTGCATTTTGGATTCATGAATATTATCTAGCAATACATTTTGATAAAAGTTCTTTTAAACTCAATACATTTCAAAAACCAAAGGTAAAAAGAAGAAAGTAGTTCATTCTGTTCAAAATATATTTCAATTCGTGACTGATATTTCAATTCGCCATCTAAATATTCTAAGTGGTGACATGGGGATACTTAAAGTGTGACCTATACATTAAAATTTTAAGTTGCGACTTAGCACACTTCAAATAGCGGCTTAAATATGTTAAGTGGATATTCTCACTACTTTTTATCCTTTTATTTTTCTTTAATTTTATCACAATATAAAATATATTTATATATATAATAATAAGATTCATTTTCTTTTAAATCACTTTCTAACAAAAGTCACTTTTATAATGTTTATCCAAATAAATTTTCATTTTACAAAATCCATTTTAACCAAAAATTATTCTCAAATGTATTATATGAACCACTAATGGTTCTAATTTTCAGCACCTTATTTTTTGTTATTTTCAGGTTGAGTTGTTGACAATGCATTTAATGTTATAAAATAAATTCTCATGTGACGTGTTTTTTGTATCCTGACAATTTAAAATATTGGGTGCGTCTAAAATATTTTTCACGGCGGGATGGTAAAAAAAAATTTGAAACTATTAAATGTAATAATAAATATTTTAAAATAAGAGATATATCTTGTAAAATAAATGTTGATGAATGCAAATTTGAACCCTGCTTTTTTATTATCCGGAGCCGGAAACGTGTTGTTCAAAGCAGTGCTTGGGATATTTAGTTCAATGGTTTGAAAATGGTCACATCTTGCACTCCAC
>JANTPZ010150411.1:0-15596 GCA_025593235.1 Vachellia pachyceras
ACTCACCTCAACTAAATGAAGGTTTGAGGCACGACTGAGAAGAACAAAGGCAAACTCTCCAATCTGTGCCAATGACATCCCAACCTACGCATGTGGAAAAACCTAAGGTTCCTCCGTCAATGAAATGTATGATGCAATCAACAAGCAGATATTACCGAGGGAACAGTTTTTGTTGAATCTTACAAGAATTGAAGTCTTGTTGCTGTATCCAAATCCTTTAACAACAGAAGCAGCTACTATAGTTTTTACAATGATCACCAATATAACAGCTGCCAGTAAAATATCAACATGATTCCAAAGGAAATGGACATGTATAAGCATCCCAATGCTGGCCAAGAACAGAGCAGCAAAAAAGTTGCGAATTGGTTCGACCTAAAAATCAACAAACTCAAGGAGTTTTCAAACAAGTACATGAAGTATACACTCAAGTTTCTTCCTGAACTTCATAATAAAATATAAAACTTTTATATCGTTGTTCATCATTACACATTTTTCAACCAAAATATCTAGCAGATTTAATTTTTTTTTTATTACATGCAGATTTAAAAATTTAAACATAGAATAGGAAAACCATGTAGAAAAGGAAGACCATGGCCTTAAACCAGCAAGAAACCTCCATCAGATGACCTTGGCTATAAGAGTGACACGGGCATCTATGATCAGGGTATAGACAAGGCAGTCTTAGGAAAATAACTACACCACATGCTCAAGACAACGATTGAAAGCCATAAATATTATGATCATTAAGGGAGAAAAAAGCATAATTTAAATAAGATAAAATTGTTTCTCCAAGATGTCCAGGAAACATCCAACTCCGGAAATTAAAACACTAGATAAATACATTACCTGTTCAAGAGTGTGTTGACCAAGATCCGTCGTTGATATCATCACTCCCGCAGCAAAGGAACCCAGTTCAAGACTTAAACCCAACTTATCACTACACTGAAATGAAACAACAAATTATATGACAGAAGTGTTGGGTTTGTATAAATGCGTGTACTTATTTGTGGTTGCATGGTTGCATTTAAGCAACCTGTCAGATTTAAAAACAGTGAATAGGGAACGCAGACATCAACCTTCATATGCCAAAAAGGAACTGTTACCAATATCAAGTAACGAAAACAAAAGGTTGGGAATAGACAAACCCAAGCAACAAGAAGGCAGAATGCCACTGATGCCAATTGATAGAGTTCATTGGTCTGCACATAGAAAGGCCAATATAAAGAATGCATAATCAAAACCTGATATATTACAACAAAGCAAAAGGTCTATCTTCACCTGAGATGATAAACTTATCATAAGCTTCAGGAACCATGGTACACAAGAGCGTGACAATACTGATAAAAGGGCCAAAAATAGTACTAAAACCACCAACCTGAAATAATATTAGTAAGAAGAAATAAATGACAGGTGCATATGGATGAATGACATGCCTATATAAAGGACAGTTCACTGTATTAGTTACTTACGATTTAGTCATGGATATTACTCCCTGAAGAATGCCTGATGTACCACCCAGGACTGGAAGCAGCGCAAAGAGCAAACCAATAGCACAATCCTGGAGGAGCCAAAAGATTTGAATATGCATTATAAGATAAATGTCACAGTCATGATTAGCTAATCTTCACTTTTTTCTGCACAATAGTCAATAGTAATAATTAATTCTTTACACTTAATTTATCCGAATAATAGTACATACCTGCAGAATTAGAGTTCCAATTGTAACCTGGCCATGAAGGGCATTGACACTATTTCTTTCCATTAAGAATTTCAAGACCTATGGGTCAAACCAGAAAACACAAGCTATTACATTTTGGTAACATGTCATTGTTGTAATTGATATAAATAAATATAAATAGAAGAGAGAACACCATCAAAGAAACAGCTTAAAAGTTTATATTCTGAACAAGAAAATTTCACTCAACTGCACCAATCCAACAATTAGAGAATATGACATGGCTTTCCTCCTCCATTAAGCAGTATTTAGAAGAACATCCCCTGCCTCGTTCTATGTTATCTTTTCTAGTTATCATAAAAATAATGAAGGGAAATATAAGAAGTTCTCTAGATGTACAATATTTTAGAATTTAAAACTAAATGTATTAATGTTTTAATTTAAAAAGTTACATTTCCTGGGTGTAATTTTAAATTAGGCTTTGCTCTATTATTATTTTGAATATTGTACTTGTACAAGGGTTAATTGCATTGTAGACCGCATCAGTTGTTAAATTGGGGGTGGGGGGAGAATTTTACCATCAAACACCCCACTTTCTCTCATTCTCTTTCTCCCCTGTAACATTTCTTGTTCACACCTCTTTCACCTTTTCCCTCCCCCTCCTCATCCCTTGTCCTACAGCAACTAGTCTGCCGAAATTCTTAATCTTAATCTATGCCTCATTTCTCAAGTATTCCATGGTCGACCCAACTAAGCCAAGACAAGGAGATGGCTCAATAGAATATCTAAAGCTGAATCACCATCATCTCTATTTTAAGCACTACCAGCAGTGATTCCGTTATTATATCACAATTATTACAGGCATAGGTTATTATACTCATACACGTGCAGTAATAAAGCAAAAGAATCTGTCCAATAAATTGTAGGAGTTTACTTGACATTTATAATGTTGAAAGAAAAAGGCAGAAACTAGGCAGTAATGTGGCCTGGACTCTGAAAGTTACCACTGCTGTTGAAGACATAGAAAGAAATGCACCAACAAATATTCCCTCAGAAGATTTACCACCGCATAACTGCAGGAATGTAGCTGCATGTATCAGAAATTTACTTCGGCTAAAGTGGCGAAGCTTTGTATAGACAAGTGAATAAAGTCATGTATTGTTTCATTCAATTTTCAACCTCAGCTTCAACACATAATCAACTACAGTATTGTAACAAGCAAGAACCATAAAATGTCTCGAATATAAAAGCTTGTCCTAAAGGTCTTGTATCTTCTATAATCAGATCAACATATAGAATATGAAACCTGCGGAAGACCAGGAATTCAGAGGCACCAAAAAATTATCCTTAGTAATATTCATCAAAATCTCAGGCATACCAGGGCTGTTATTCCACACAAACACATGAATAAGAAAATTTGGATAAGACCTCCAAGAATAGCCACTGCTCGGACAATTCTAAGCTGCAAACATGAAAAGACAGATTTATAAACACATCAAGGAAACAAATTCAGATTAAGCACGAGGAGCATGCAAACAAACCTTTGTGGTGGAAAACTCTAGGCCCAATGCAAAAAGCAAAAATATGACACCAAATTGAGCCACAGTCTCAACCTGCAAGGAACAGTTTTAGTATTTGGTGATATATTTGATTCTTTTTCAGTCCATCACTTATTTATTTTATTATATTTTCACATTGCAAGAACAAAAGAAAGTAAAAGGGAATGATATGATGGCATCATGATCTCCTTCGAAATGTGACTGAAAAATGTGCCAGATCTGACTATAAATGTGCATCGCGATTAGAAGACCCACCACATCGCATGAAACACAGAAAAGCGGACCGTTCACAAAATAAAGGGACGGGAAGGGGGTATTTGAGTGTTTTAAATGGACAAATGGACTGGGGTATACTTTGAAGAAAGTGAAGGCTACCCAGTTTTCTTCTGTGGCTCAACCAGGTCCACCTAGTTGATGGTTGCAAAACCATCCAGTTTTAACCGAATTCCGAGTTTTGATTAGTTTGGCCAGCCTCTGACCCATTCATTGGAAAGCTGGTTTATGTCCAAAAGGGACCAAGACCATGGTTGATCTATTGGATTTTCAGTTCAACAAGCCATTCCAGTACAGTTTTTATAACAAAGTGAATATCTCTACAGCAAAATAAGAAACATCGAAGATAGCAAGAAAGAGTATAAGAAAATCCATTAGATTTAGACATTCAACAAGAGAACTATAATGGTAACATACTTGGACCATTTCACTGACAACACTCAGGCCTCCTGGTCCAATGATTGATCCCGCAAGCAAATATCCAGTCATGACCTGAAAAAAAAATAAGTGTGGATAACATAACTCATAAGTGAGATATAGTTGACATATTTTATGAAGAGCAATAAAGCAAGGATTATATTCAAACCGGTTGTCCTGCACAAGCAAAGGCAATACCCCCACAGGTTGCAGATACAATGACAACCACAAGATCTGATATTAATCTGCAAACGTAGCAGATCAAACAAAGTGAGCAACTTAACTAAATGTATACACTCCTACAATTGGTATATATAATGCCTCTACGAAAGGAGGAAAGGACAAGAAATTGTAAGTAAACCTCAAGTCTAACTGAAGAACAGGATACTTTGACTTGCGGTTGGACATGATAAAGACATTATCCTGAAAATGAAACATTTAATAAACAAAAAGGTAAATTCACCTATAAAAGGAATACATATAACATTTGTTGTGGTATATAATAATATACTAGTACCAAAGGATCACTATTAACCCTTCATGTTTGAATCATGAAAAAAATAAACCTCAATAGTTTGAACAAGGCATACCTTCCGATCAATTAACGTTGGCATGTCTTCTGCTCCATTCTCATTATCCAAGTTGAAAACATCATGGAACTGAAATGACCTGATCCACAACAAACCAAATATCGTGAAGCAATAAACCTTAGGTTGTAACTAGAAAAAGTAATTATTGGGATTGCAGTAAAATTTTGTGATAAAATCCACTTCCACCTCCAAGAAAAGCCAAAAATTCATTTTACTATAGATACAGAAGATGGCACGTACTTTTCCTCTTTGCTCTCATTTTTCTTGGACTTGACTCTAGCAACAGTTTCCAAAACAGCCTGATACATCACATATGGGAGTCAAAGGAATCAGATAAAGAAATAACATGTGCGCGCGCTATGTATGTATAACCTTCAAGACAGACTATTTTCACAATTTTAACCTATTAAACAAGATTGACGCGCCAAACCTAAAGCATCATACAACTATCACCACTAAATTTTTCGCAGTCAGGATAAAATCTAAAATGGGTTTCGACGCGTCAATAAAATATACATTATGATACAATGCAACTTCTGTCAGAAATAAGCCTAAGGCTTTTCTAACCAATATGGATATTTTGTTTCCTGATATAACTTAAGAAATGAAATAATAGGACCTTGCTTGCTGAACTTGTCACCAAATTAAACACGGGCATTAGGCTTTCAACAGTAACAACCGAGAGTACACCACTATAGCCAGACTCAAGGGCAGTTTCACTTTAAATATCATCCAGTACTCCAGAAAGCAATTAAATTAACTTATTAAATATACTATGTAAACGCATAGCAATGCAAACCTGCTGTCCAGCAACACTATTATTGAAACTGCCAGCATCAGCATCTGTAAAAGAAAGACATTTACGGTAACTCACCCAAATGGCTTCCAAAGAAAATTATTCCAATGAGCAATGCACAAGTTTTAAGATATTCAATACTTTCATAAAAGAGAATACAGGGAAGACAAAAGTAATTTCAGAACGGAGGAATTATTCATTAGCATTACATCCAACGCACAGAATCTAATTTTAGCATGAGTTTATTAAATTGTTCGTAATTATCTAACTATGTTTATAGAAGGTTACACACAAATTGCTAATGAAACCATCAGATCATTCGCCACACATTGTAACAAGACTAGTTAACGAAAGAGGAAAAGGCTAAACCACGCTACGCATTCGTTTCAAGCTCTGATAAGAAAAAGCATCAAAATACAAGCATTCAAAACAGGAGTGAAACTCCGATTATTAAACTGCATTATCCGAAATACGAAGGCCCAGTTCAACCATCGACAGCATTAGTCTGGGCGACCAAATCATGAAAGGGAAAATATAAAATGCACAATCATTTCAACCTAAAGTGCCAGACGATAGATCTACGAACCTTCATTCTGTTCGTTCTCTGGGAACTCCCTCTCCAGAGCCCGATCAATCATGTTAGCGAAACTTTCCCCATCGGATCTCGCAAGTGACGCATTCGCCGTTACATTAATTACCTCTAAGACAACATCCGGCTCCGACTTGACCGCGAGGAGAGACAAAGAGTGCGATGTATGAGTAGAGAAACAGATAAGAAGAATGCATAGAAGGACCAATCTAAGAATTGCGGATGATATTAACCACATATCTGCACCTCAGAAAGAGTGGAATGATGGATTGGTGAAAACGACACCGGCTGAAGCAAACACCTCCGGCCACCGTCTTCTGAAGCGCGCGCGCTCTCTCTCTCTCTCTCTCTCTCTATCTATCTTTCAAGTTTCAATTAAACTTGCACAGACGTTAACGCACATACAAAAAGATACAAAGAGAATGTGGGCTAAGGCAAGAGCAAAAGGAAAGCTAGACGCTAGCTTGCCACCAGAGCGGTGAAATAACGCATCGGTCCTCCAAATTTGGTTTGAAGACGAAGATGAACGGTGGGCAAGTACTGCACAATTTGGCGCGTCCGCCAGATGCTTGCCTGTGTCGGTAAGTGTAAGAAAGTATTGCTACTGCACATTTTAAAAAAGAGGTATTGCTACTACGCACGTGTAACTTGTACAATAGTGACACCTAGACATAAAAAATATCTTATTTATCAAAGTTATTCTCATTTTAATTATAATTTTAATTTTTAGATTTAAAACGAAAGATTTTGGGAATGTAGCTGCTGCTGCTGCATCTTAGGTGTTGGGGACATACTAATGCATTTTTTTTAAGGGATAGATGTAAATCAAGATAAAATCATTTTTGAAATCCGTAAACACATCTTAAAATTTATAAAAACATCTCAGAATCTATAAAATCATTTCTCCCAACGGATTTCAAAACACACACAATGTGTTTGTGTGTGAACTTATTTCTTCAACGGTGTACATAAATCAAGATAAAACCATCTTGAAATGTTTATGTGTGGAAATCCGTTGGGAGAAAGGAGTTTACAGATTTTGAGATAATTTTAAGGATTCTAATATATTTTTTTTACAAATTTTAAAAAAAAAATTTACGAATTTTAATATACATTTTATTTTGATTTGTGTTTACTTGAAAAAAAAAAAGTTTTTACGGATATCTGCCGCAGTGACTAAAAATTGGTTTGGCCCAAGATGCCGTATGCATAGCCAAAAAAGGCCAGTGATTTTGATTCGTTATGGACCACGATACTCCGAATTTTTATCAAATTAAAGAAATTAATATTCTAAATAAAATAAAATTTAAAAAGGCTGAAACTACTTATTTTAAATTTGAGGGATCAAATTGAAATTAGGGTAAAGTGATGGCAAAAAAATTTTATTGATCCAATTTCATACACTAATTTTATAATGTAACATAACACTCTCTGAATCTTATTGTCCGAAATTATTTCAACTGTCAGTTGACTCAATTTAATTATGTAGTTGCTCGATTTTTCGTTAACCACACTTGTGGCTAAAATTTATCCCATTAATTTAGATTGAGTTGGGTTGAATGATATACATGTTGCAATTTTTTTTTCCATTTAAAAAAGAACTCCAACTTGCGGGTACAAATCAATTTCAATTATGACCAAAAATCTTATTAAACCCTAACACCAATACGAGGAAGTGAACCTACCATTAAGAAATAGAGAGTTATTCACCGAACAAAATGATACCAAGAAAAAATAAACAAGAAATAAAAAAGAAAAACACTTTTCGTCTTGTTTAATTCCAGATCTTGCATTACAATTATAAATCATAAAATATGAAATTGGAGGATCATTTATGAATATGCGGAAAATCAACTGTAAATGGATATATATATATATATATATTCTCATAAACTTGTGTGTCATCATTTATAAATTGTGAATGGATGTTCAAAAATAGGAGAAGATCCTAACTCATGGATTTACAATTAAGAATATACTCATATTTACAAGTGACTTGTTAGTATATTTTTTTATCATCCCAGAGCTTGAAAATTGTTTTTTAACAATAATTACTATTTTGAAATTAACAGGTTAGTATTTAAATATGTTTTTATAATATTTAAAATGGTTAAGCTCTACATTTAATCCTTTAAATTTACATCGAAATTTGTCTTGATCCCTTAAATTATAACACGTTTAATCCTTTTATCTTAATGTCATTAGTTTATTTTAATAGAAAATGCTGACTCATTAAATTTAAATGGTGATTCTACAATTAAATATTAATAAAATATGTTTAAATTTTAATTATTTAATATAATTATTTTTATATTTTAAAATTTAATCACATTTTGGTATCATTTTAAATTTGCCAAATTAAATTTCCATTAAATGAAATTAAAGGTGTTATGATAATAGGATTGGAAATGCATTATTTACATTTAATATATCAAATTGAAACTTGATGTAAATTTAAAGGATCAAATATATATTTTAGTCTATATAAAATTTTAAAATTAACATTTTTTTGTTAAGGGGTTAAAGCTAAACAACTGAGAACATATTTTATAAAATAGAGTATAGTTAAGTGAAAAAAAATCTGTATAATTGATTGTATCAAAAATTAAAATCCGCACCTAATTAAATTCCAGACCCCCATACGCTGCAATCACGTGCAGCCACTTTTTTCTTTCTTCCATCAATTAAAATCGTTCACTTTTTTTTTTTTGAAAAAAAATTAAGAAAATGAGGTTAAGTGGATTTGCACCCCCATATTAAATTATTAATTAATAATGGGCTAGTTTTTGGCTTTGACCACAACATCATTAAAAACTGTGTTTAAGAACTGGCCATCATCATCATCATGTCTTCATCATTCACCAAAAAAAAAAAACAATTGGAACTAATCAATGCCTAATGATGAATGGTTTGGAAAAAATGTAATTACGCAGTTAATGCAGAGATGATGATGTTTAAAATTTTATTTAATTTGTGTGAAGCCTGTTATAAATTATTTATAAATAGGATCAAAGGAGTATTACTGTGCTTTTTGAAAAAGCTTATTTACTTTCTAAAAGCATGTTCAACAGTATTTTTCCGTAAAACAAGATAATTTCCTCCATATATTTACTTCGGCTTGTGTAAAAGTACTTATCTACTGCGTTCCCAAACGAACATAGTCTTTTATTAAATATAAGAGCTAGTTGACTTTTTGAGAGATTAAAAAAGCTAATTAACTTTTATATTTATTATTTCTCTCTAAACTAATTTGTTTTACTTATAAATTGATATATAATGTCGTGATACATATAAATATTTTAAAATATACATTATAATTAAATAATTTATTTAATTTTATAATTAAGGGATCGGATGTAACCTTATAGTACTCCCTCTTGTCCCCACCGTAAGGGCATCTTTCACAGGGATTCTTTAGTCATCAATACTTAGCATACCTTGCGACATGTAAATAGGAGCGCGTAATTTTATACTTCAATGAAATTTCCTTCATCCTAAAAAACAAACGAAGACGAGGAAGAAACTATTCGTATAGTCATCTGCTTTTGCAATGGGAACATTTGAAGTGAATGATGATGATGATGATGATGATGATGATGATGATGATGATGATGATGATGATGATCTCCAGAAAAGAGTGCTTGGCTGTGTGAGCGGAGGCATCATGCTTTCATCCACACGACTCAGACAAAAATCTCCACATGGGCCTCACTAGTGATGACTACATGATCTCCAAATAGCCCTCACTTTAATTTTTGATATCCCTGTATGATTGAATCACGTTCTAACATTGTTCAAGCGTAATCAGATCGAATTGAAAGTGGTTCTTAGCAACCAATAGAGAATGAGTCTAACGGTAGGGATCCATCCAAATGAACTAAGATTCGAATCCGATAGTTATAATATATATTAAGTATATGATAGTACTTCAAACATGACTGTCTCCAATAAAAAGATACATATGCTTTAAAGGAAAAAAAGTTATTCTTGCAGAAACACTTTTCTGATATACAAGATCTGAAACTCAATGTTTTATATTTAAGTGATTAAAACTCGTTTCACTGACATACTAACATGTGTTGGTGGCATGGCTTGAATTCAAACGACAGTTACTTTCTCTCCTTTTCCTTCCTGGTATATGCCTCCCAGAAAGCCACCGAACGACATACAAAAATGGCAATCCCCTCTTGAATAACAAATTATCAGAAAGAGAAGTGGAATCTTAACCTGTAAAGTCAACAAAGACTAAACTTTTTCTCCAACTCCGAGATAACCCATTGCCCTCCTTTCACTTTATAAACCCATTTCAATACTACAATTTCACAACAATCTATACTGTACGTACGCAGAGAGACACCACCAAAACCAAAACGAAAAACTGATATATGGGTTTCAGCAATAACATCACAGCAGTGGTAAACTTCATAGCTCTTTTAGCCTCAATCCCCATCATAGCAGCAGGAATATGGCTAGCCTCCAAGCCAGACAACGAGTGTATCCATGATTTCCGTTGGCCCGTCGTCATTCTGGGGATTCTGGTTCTTGTGATTTCTCTGGCTGGTTTTCTTGGTGCTTACTTCAACAGGCAAGGTCTTTTGGCCTTTTACCTCTTCTGCATGGCCTTACTTATCCTTCTGCTTCTCTTCGTTCTCGCGTTCTCCTTCTTCGTGACCAATCCCGATGGAAGCTTTCGTGTTCCTGGTCGAGCCTACGACGAATATAATCTTGAGGGTTTCTCTGCTTGGCTCAGAAACCACGTTACCAGTTTCGAGAGGTGGCATAGGATAAGTACGTGTTTGGCTGCTTCTAATGTATGCACTAAGCTCACCCAAGATTACGTTACTGCTGATGAGTTTTTCAACTCTAATCGTATCTCTCCTTTACAGGTACATTATTGGCTTCTCTTTGATGTTATAACAAGTTTCTTACTTTAAATTCTTCATATTGGAGATATGTGAGAGCAAGTTCTAGGTTTTTTCAATTCATCATCTGTTTCTGAATCTTGTCTTTCGTAAAAAAATTGACACGACTGGTTTTCCTCGTACTTGGTATAAATTCTCCAGGCTTGTTGCTTGTGAGTGGTTTTCTTTAGTTCCACAGTCGATTTATGTATTTTTGATCTGTTTTGCGTCACGTCCCAAATATAGGAATAAGATAATTAATTTATCGAAGCAAATCCGACAACTAACTCTTACATCTATTATTGCTATTACTAGTCCCTGGAAATGCATTGTTCCATTTTAAGGTTTATTTGGGATCACGGTCTCAAACCTAGATTGTGTCCAAATACTCATATTTTTCAAAATCTAGGTTTTATAATAAAACCTATGCTTGAAACCTAGATTTTGAAAGAGATATTTTCTTGTCAAATCACACTCTTTTCCATAATAAATTTTCTCCTTCCTTTTTTTTCTTTATTTTTCTTTTATCTTTTCTACTTAATTACCTTTTGCCTATAATTTTGTAAAAGCCAATAGTTTCCCAAACACAATTACCTTTCAAAATTTAGGTTTTGTCTCAAAATTCATAAAGTTATTCTCCCAAAATCTATTACCTAAAATCTAGATTTTACATCGAACTCCTTAAAAATTATTCTCAAACAAACTTGCAAACAAGCCTTGAGGCACGACACTGCCTCCCATACCCTTGTAGTAAAAGTATTAAACTTAATTAGGAGGAAAAGAAATAAAGAGGCTTGTGTGTGTGCATTTTAAAACTTGTGTGGTCAGATTATATTAAGATAAGCATTAATTAGCAATGAAGCTTAGTTGTGAAGTAAGTCGAACATTACGGGACAAGAGAGTATAAAGAGAGTGTGGCTTTTCTTTTCTTAAAAAAAAAATCAAGTGGGATCTAATTTTCTAATTTCTATATTATTATTTAGCTCGGCCCCATCACATATGATAAAGGTTTAACTGTTTAATAATCTGAGGGCAGCTCTTCATAAACCACGATGCTTGGGAGTAAATCCAATACATACATACATATATATATATATATATATGCTTCTCTCACTGGAAATATAGAAATTATATAACTAATCTTAAAAAAATCAGTTAACTTAATTATTTGTGAAAAAGTGTATTGATTTCTTAAAATACACCATTCAATTATTTATAGTGAAAACTAGGACATTAATTAAAAAAACCTTTTTTAAATATGTGAAATCAACGAGACACTAGTAAGAAATGAAATTATATCTACAGATTTTTCTTACGGAAAATTTTTACAGCCTGCGGATTTTTTCTGCAGGTACTTTACCTAGGGATTTCAAATCCACAAGAAAAAATAAATTTTTAAAAAATTGAAAAAATTACCTACGGATTTTAAAATCCGCAGGAAAAATTAATTTTTTTTAAAAAATTATCTGCGGATTTCAAATCCATAAAAAAATAAATTTCCGTGAGAGTATTTAGAAGAAAATAATAAATTTAAGAGGTAAAATTAAATGAAAATTAATTTTTTTAAAAATTTATCTGCAGATTTCAAATCCATAAAAAATAAATTTCCGTGAGAGTATTTAGAAGAAAATAATAAATTTAAAAGGTAAAATTAAATGAAATATTACATATTTGAAATCAATACAAATTCCTCGACCAGCTCTTAGCATTAGGACCAAACACTACTCTACAATCTACATTTACCTTACTTTACATACAAGACAATTTATATCCAACCTATGAGTTACTGTATTTAGCATATCAATTACTTCAAATATGAAATACCTGAAGATGTCGCTTCCTTCATAAACACGTCAGAGCTATAACGTAAAAGAGGGGGAATAGCTATATACGAGGTCCCCAAAAGGATTTAATATGAGAGAATTGGGAAGAAATCGAATTTCATAAATTAATTAGAGAAAAAGACATAATGTAGAAGCTCAGTTACATATCATATAAGGTGAATTGCACAATATGAAAGATTAGTTGCATTTGCAATTTTATGAAACTTTATGCAAATAAATTTCTATGCAACTTACCTTCCATATTATGCAACTGACCTTCTATTATATGCAATCGAACTTACACGTTATGCAAATACAACTGATATTTCACACGTTTTATGTGTTTCATTATCCAATTAATTTATCAAAAATTTCCCCAATTCTCCCATTTAATATTTAAAAGGGTCCAAATAACAAAAAAGAAGTATGAATCAGCTGCCATGTTTTGTATAGAACTTTTTAAGGCATGCTTCTCTATAGTTATTGCTCTTCGCAATGCATAATTCCTGAGGCATGGTCCATTTTTAATTCCCATAAAAGGTAAGCGCCAACTCAAAAGGCTACTCAGAAAACTCATCACTTTACCCTAAACCCATGCAAATTCAAACCAAATTAAAATACTTAAAAGCAAATTTAGTGATTGCACAACCTGTGAAAAGGCTTGATATGATTGCCCCGCACACACGCACACAGAGAGGCTTGCTTTTGTTAGCTAATAAACTTGTTGATATCACTTTACAGTCAGGATGCTGTAAGCCTCCAACAGCATGCGAGTACACGTATGTGAACCCGGTAGTGTGGGTAAACCCGGCAAATCCGATTGATAACCCGGATTGCTATATGTGGAACAATGACCAGATCCAATTGTGTTATAATTGCAATGCATGCAAGGCTGGTCTACTGGGAAACCTGAGAAGAGAGTGGAGGAAAGCCAATATGATTCTGCTTGTGGCTCTTGCTGTTCTCATTTGGGTCTATGTCTTTGCCTGTTGTGCCTACAAAAACGCCAGAAGAGAGTCCCTTTTCCGCCATTACAAGCATGGTTGGTTTTGACAGATTTCTCTTGCTTTGCTCATTTTTTCTTGTCTTCTGTATTTGACCCTCTTAGATTTGGACGTCTCTGGTGGGTTGGATCCCCTGAAACTCTCAAGTGTACAATTTTTGTCAAGTTTGAAAACAGAAAACCAGAACAATGAGTGGAAGAAACTATAAAATGTAAGCTCCGATACGAATTTATACTCCTCTGGTCACTCTTCAAAGTCTACAAAAACTTCACATCCAAGGACTTCCGAGGATCGTAGCGCGCGCACCTTTGCACTATGAGAGTTCTTGCAGTTCATAACAATGGAATGCAAAGTCCTGTTGCTGAGTAACGATGAGAATAGAATCTGAAGAATCCCTTTTTTCTAGGATACATAATTCTAAAATAAATTATATGAATATGAATAGATAACAACATCTCTCAAACAGAAGGGACCTTCATAGAGTATACTACGTACAAAGGATCAAATCGTGCAGGATTAGGAGATATATCCCCAGCCTGCAGAGAAGTTCAAAACAAAAAATTAAGCGTTGAAAAGGCCTCAGCTATGAAAAAACAGTGTCGTCATGTAATAAAACCACAAAGCACTGCGGAAATTAGCTGGGGTGCAGATTCATTAGACATCAAGCAGAGTATAATATGATGCCTGTTTAGAAACGTGGTAGATGAGTACTTTTAGGCAAGTCAAGGGTAAATATATGAAAGAGATCATCTCGTTTTACGGAAAAACATTATTGAACGTGCGTTTAACCTTTTCAAACACTCAGTCAAACAAGCCCATGAACATGCAAATGGCTAATTTTCTGATCTGCCAACAGAAGTTTGCCAAAACAATCCAAAACTCAGGAAGGAGACAGAATTGGGGAGAACATATAATGGTTGGAAACTTGGAATATAATTCAATGCAATGACTATTACAATGAAGTTTTTTCCTGCTCTTCCGTGTTTTTAATATAACAGTTAATACTAGTCTGGGTGGTCAACAGGGTGAGGCAACACAAGCAAGGATAGTTTTTTTTTTTGTTTTTCTTCAACACTAAACTCTGAAAATTTTGAACCAATTGGCTTATCCAACCATCACTTTTTTTATTTTCCGGTCAGATGTGATTTGTTGATGTATGGGCTTCCATTCTCACGCTTTCCATTCATTGATACTGGGATGAGTGTTTGCTTGAACTAGGAAACATGATTATTATTTTTTGGGAACACCGTTTCCCATTCTCACGCTTCCCATTCATTGATTCTGGGATGTTGGCTTTAAAATCACTACCTCCGTGAAACAGTATTGGGCATTTTACTACATTTGAATAATGAATCAATCGTTAACATTACTTAGAATATTCAAATTACTTAGGATTACTCAAACTGCCAACACTCGTTGGGTTAGGAGGGTGAGTTAATCGATGAATCAATATTCAAATTCCCACGTTATTTATGGCCTAACATTACTTAAAATATAATTACCTTCAATATGATGATATACGTGTTTCAGCAAAAAAAACTTGATGAGAAATGGTTTGCTAAAAATATTAATAGGGGTTGCTTCTGGTAGAAATGAATAGTTTATTATAACGAGATGAATTAAGATTTTGAATCCCTATTGAAAAAGTGTCAATATTTAATACTTGATAGTACCTTGAATAGAATGGACTCCAACTACTTAACAAAAAAAAAATTGATTACTAAAACTAAGTCAAATGCAAATAATAGTAAACACAGTTCAAGTGCAATAACAAAAACCCAGTTCATAACAAATGTAAAATCAAAGTTAAAAAGATTACATTGCTACCATTTTCTTCATTCCACATTTTTATCGATCTTCCATTTGATTCTTGTCATTTAGCTGTTAAATTCCGGCAACATTACTCATATTTAATATTTTCATGGTGACATTGAAGCTAAAAAAATTTCAGATACCCATCATTTCTTCA
>JANTPZ010150413.1:0-36309 GCA_025593235.1 Vachellia pachyceras
GTGTGTTGGTCAGCGGGTGCAGCCGCACCCCCTGACTTCCAGAAAATTAGGTATATATTAGTACTATGTGATTTATTTTGCACCCACTCATTTGCTAATTTTGAACCCACTGAATTTTTACTCAAATTCTTTTCTTAAGTATCTTCTTAAAAAATAGTTTGCACCCCCTGAGTCAGGGTCCTGGGTCCGCCACTGCTTAGAAGGTAATTCTAGGACCAAAAGGACGAATATAGGGAAGAGAACGTTGATAAAAATGGGTTAAATTAGCAAAATGCACTGCATTGCGCTCAATTAAGAATGTGATCCGGCAATAACGCTCAAACTCTTTTTAGTCCATCACAGAGCAGAGTTCAACAGAGCCGTAATAAATCAATTCCTCTATCATCTGCTCAATGTGATCTTCCTCGAGAGGCTTGAATTGCTGACTAGTTTCCACCTTCACCTTCTTCATGATCCAATTGGCCTCTGATTCTTGTTCTTCTTGGGCTCTCTTACGTGGCGACACTGTGTCAACAGAGTTGCACGTTGAAACGTCAGTATGTGAAGAGGAAGCCCCTCTCTGAGGCTCTGGTAATGAGGGTCTAGTCATCTGAAGAGAAGCCACATAGCACCTGTGGAGTTTCGCAGTCAAAGTGGCAGAGAGAAGCTTGGAAGATGACTGAGACACATTGGGGCTACAAGGGAAGTTGGTTCTTGCTCTGGGCCCACACATTAGCCTCGCTGCTTCATCATAGGCTCTGGCTGCATCTTCTGCAGTTTCGAAAGTGCCAAGCCAAATCCTAGTCTTCCTGCAGACAAACAAGAAGAGGTTCAACATCACCATTGAAGCAGCATGAGAAACATATATACATGCATGGACGTGGAAACTAAGGTTAACTTACAGTAGAGGGTGGCGAATTTCAGAGACCCAAGAGCCCCAATGCCTTTGTCGGACGCCTCGGTATCTCTGTTGTGGCCTGCCCATGTTGGAGAGAACAAAAACGTACTCTGTTTCAGGAAGGGTTTGTGAGAATGTCTGAGAGATAAATTGAGTTAAGAGGTTTATGTTTGTGTGGTGCCAGAGGGTGGGTTTTTGTAGATGGATTCTATCACGGACATCAAGACCCTTTTTTCTAGTCTATCTGGCTCCCAATTTAAGCACAGGGGTCCCACAAGGATTTTCAGGGTTTAACACCCTTTCATTACTACTTATTTGCTCCCAGTTGTAACTTGTACATATTGTAATTTGCAAGTCATTATTATTGAATAAGCATATCCAATGACGTTTCAACTAGCCCCAATTTGATTTCACATGCGTCTCCAATTATGATAGCTACTTTTGCTTGTTGATATATATAATATAATAGTTTATTACTTCTTATTTTTGCCCTAGAATTATCTGAAATACATGATCGTACCCCTAGATTCTTCTCATGTGAATAGGGAGCAGTTGGAGATAGCAACTAGATTGTAGTCTGAAGCCTGAACTGCAAAACCTTTTGAAATATACATATTTAGCTCCTACTGCCCTAAAAAAAACTATTGGCAATTTAGGTGCAAGCTTTTGTGTCATTTTTCTCTGTCAATATCAGATTTTAGACCTTGGTTGAAACCATCGGGAGACCAACAGACACTGGAACCATATTTTGCATTATATGGGTGTTAGAGAACATAGAGAGATTTTCTGGCGAGAAAACAAAAGGTATGAGTTGTAAGGCATACACAGTACTCTGAATAAAAACGATTTAGCATTAAAGTTGGTTCGTAAATATGTTAGTGTGGTGAGGAAAATCTTATGATTAGGTCAATCCCAAGCGAGACTGCATCAATTAAAGATAAAAAGATTCCTAGACCACCATAATTAGGCTTATTGAATATGGAGTGGTTGCATCAATTTGAAGGGTGGGGGCGTGAAAATGTTCTGTTTCTGTTCTCCCCGTACAGATGAAGTCTCTGTACTTGGGACAATCTCTATAGAAACAGTTATCTGACTATATATTATTGAATATGGAGTGTTTGCTTCGATCTAAAGCAAATTGAAGAAAAACAATATGAAGTTGATAGGTGATGTTGTTTTGAATCGGGGTTGATTTTGGGGGGTTGTGCGAATATTGAGTGGAGAGTTGAATGCTTAGGACGGTTGACAGGGAAACAAAAGCATACGGTACCAGGTATGTGTGAAGAAGACTTGAATAGTTTATAAATTTTTTTGGTAGGTAACGGGCCATCCTCTCCTTCTTCTACTACTCACTATTTTCCCACATGCCAACTCTTCCCTCTCCATCATACAGAAAATCTTTCACCATATTTTTATACATACAAGCAGCAGCTATATTATATATTTGTGTATGTAAGTGAGGATTATTCTTATAATGTGTTATGGAACAAACTTTTGGGGTTCATTCATACTATGGTGCTGTAGGGGCTAATTTTGGTGTGTCCCATCACCTGTTTGTCGTCCCATGTGCAAACGGCTACATTTGAATAAAAACACTGAGGCTGTCCAAATGCCAAGTGTCACCAACATCATCGGATGATTTGGTCGATAATGGAGCCGTTCAATTTTTTTTATCTATGACTTTTTTCATGATCGTCGCTACTATATATGGAGTTTTTCACAAAGTATGAGAATGGGAAGCGAGGAATGTTTAGTTTGGTTTCTTCAATTTCTTCTTTTCTTTTCTTTTTTGGCCCCAAAGGCTGGGCTGTGCTGGTGAAATACAGTTATTTGAGGGGTAAAATGCAAAAGTGGGCATCTTTTTGTTTGTTTAGGCCGAAAGAAGAGAACAAGTATCATGGGCAAGAGGGGGAAAGAAGACGTGAAGAAGGAATAGAAGAAGGGACACAAGAGAAGAAAGAAGAAGCATGCAGCATGTGGCCAAGGGGCTAATCCGACTTGTTGACAAGGGGAAGGTAAAGCGCCGCGTACCCGTCAGGTATTGGGCTCAAACCCTGGGAAGTCCCTACATACTATGGGGTGACCCCGGATTAGTCTGGGTTCAAAAGGATCCGGGATACCGGGGGGTGAAATCCCAAATTTTCTATTAAAAAAAGAAGAAGCATGCAGCATGCATGCATGTGGAGGATTGAAAGATTTGGACTTTAGTGTCTTTATAGTTTAATACATATAAATCTATCTTTGATTTGTGTTTCGACTTCCAGCTAACATGATGGAAAAAGTAAATATGCAGAGAAAAGGTCAGAAAGTAATGGAGGTGGACCCACCCAGGCCATTTGTATGCGCGTGAAGTGGGGCCCAAGAAGGACACAACATGGGTGACGATGGAGAGAGCAACAGACTAAGGTGGCTAGTAAGAACGTTTGGGTATATATTTAATGAATTGAATTGTATCAGGAATTAGGATAATGTCATCTCATGCTGATAGTCTGATATATTAAAAAGGGGTTAATGGGGAGCCAAAGAGAGAAAACTGAAAGCCTGAGCCTCCCACGGCCGGTTTGTGGGGTTTTAATGAGTCATTTATCTGTGTCTGTGTTTCAATCACATGCAAGCTTCAGCTATCTTGCCCCATCCATTGTATTCAACCCTCCCAACAAAATTAATATTACTTTTAATAATATAGTCAGCTGCGTGCTTGCAGGACATAACCATACCATGCCATTTTTCTTCACTCTCTCCTTTCTTTCCCCTTCTGATAAACAAACTTGGTAGCTTGTCTTTTTCTGTGTTTTCAGTCCTAGCTACTCCTAACTAGCTTGATATACTATGGTTTATACACAGACACATGCATATACATGTATGCATGGATCAACATCAGTTCCCTGTGCGTCCTTTTGTCTTTGTCTTGTGATATCTTTTGAGATACAGTAAGTAATGGTGAGGGATGAGAAAGGGCATTGCAATTTACAAGTAGCTAGTTGAAGGGTCAAAGAGAAACTAAAGGAGGATGGCGAAGTTATCGCAACAAGTGAGACAAGATCAGGATCAGTTTGGGACTTTAGGGAGTGAAGAGTGAGTAGTATTTGACGTGCGACGCGGTTTTATTGTGTTGCTATCGCAAAGCTCAGCAAAAGATGGTGATGTGACTGCCTTCCCTTTGTCTTCCCGCGTATCACTAATTACCGCCCTTCCCCGCACTTTCTGGGATTTTGTTTCTCGCAACCTTCCGGGGCAAAAAAAAAAAAAAAGAACGGTTAAAAACTGAATTGGTTTGAAAAATGAGCAAAGTAACTGACATGTAAGTTCTCTTTAATGTTTATTTTGGTCTGATACAGGGTATATTATTCAAGGAGATTCATATGATTCATCAAGTGAAGTTGCATGCATGCATGTGTATATCAGTTGCTCCATGGCCAACCATAGTATCTATATATGAACATCAAGACTTTGTCCTTTTTTCCGGTTGTGTATTATTAACCTCTAGTAGTGACTGACCATGGAGAATTTTTATTTGGAATCATGTATTATGCAGCGTCCTAGCATGTGCGTCTTCCTATTTTACCTCCGCCAATTAGGATTTGAGACCGAGTAGAGGATAAAGTATTCTGCTATATTGTTCCCTACCAAACATAATGGGAGCCCAGCCAACAGCTTGTTTACTGCTTCCTAATTAGCTAGATATGGTGATGGAGGAATATAATTTATTAATACATATTACTAAATGAAGCTTAATAGTAATCATAATTAATATTGAGTCCCACTGTATATATATCGTGTCTGTTTTTCTCATAACATTGCCTGAAAATCAGTTCAAGGGATCTGAACTAAACAGTATGGTGGGAGTGTTGATGGGGAGGCACATGAAGGGTTTTTTTTTAATCAAGTTTGATTAGGTGAAGCTGGGGGCAACATATAGAGAGAGAAGCACATGCTTGGTGCTGCAAACTTCCAAGATTTGGAGGTAGGCAAAACCAACAACCACACACACCCATGTGCTTAGCCCTCTTCTAATTAATTTCACACATATTGATATATACATGCATATATACACCTATATATATATATATACACGGACACAACATACTCTTGTGTTTTCTTCTACTCGTGTCCCACAGGTCAAATCCTAGAAAATTATAACCCCTTCCATTGCTATTATTATAATAACATTGAATTTTCAAACCACTACATTCGTTTCTTCCGTAATTAATTACTTTGACCTCAAACGTATGGGCTACATTATTACACGCCATTGCAACACTGGAGAGGGATGAGTAATTCTGGCAGATGACAGCTTGTAACTTGAGTAACCAATATGGCTTGAGTGAAGGGGAATTTGTTTGCGATGATTAAGGAACCTTAAAACTCGCAGGTCGCTGTTTCTGGAAAACGACTGGTCTTTCCCGCCAGCCGGGAGCCACTGGTTTTGCGTTTCATGGTTTATGGATGTACAGTACTAGAGACGCCCGAGAAAAAATAATTGCACCATGCAATGGGCCTTGAACTTGTACGAATAACATCTTTTTTCCGCAAGCTTACAATTTTTACTTGACTTGCTCATGTTGCCTTACAAATACATGCACAGCGAAACAGCAGCTAGAAAAAAATAAGAGAGAATAGCATATACAAGGTATTATCGTATATTAAATATAACATTTTCATTATAGATTGAAACATCGAATCATCACGTTGTGAGATATTAGCTCCCTTTCATTGTACCTATTATGATTTAATTCATCATTTGACTAACATCAGCTTATGAGTCATGGGTTGAATGAATTAAAGGGAGAATTGGGAATAAATCTCTTATAAACGAATTAAATGTAGAATAGGACCTTTCAAACAATGCAATTGAGCTTTTAAGTTTTCTGATATGCAAATGAATTTCCATAAAGATGCAATTACAGACATCATTCTCTAGTTAATTTGTCAAATTCCCAATTGTCCATTAGATTAAACCTTCCCTGGGTCAGTTCGACTAGCCTGCAATGAATTGGGTCATTCTAGGTGTTGGCCATTGAGGCTTGTGAGGTCCATACTCTTAAACACTCAAATTTTCGGCTTCTATAGGACCCATTGCTATTATGTGAATCACTTATTGAAAAGGTCTTCATTGACCCAAAACAGAAAAGGACTGGACCAATTTGATCAGGGTCCATTCATATGAGCACTTAGTTTAAAGACAGGCCCATTTTGGCAGCCCAACCGATCCACCCTTTAAGAAGAGTGAGTCTGCAAATACCCAGTGTATTAGGGTTCTGTTGCCTGGTGGTGGTATCTTCCTTGTCCTCTTGGCGCCGAGGATCTCAGAAGACGAAGCGAGAATGGTAATGATCGTAATCTCATGGATGTAATAGTAGTGCTATTGTGATGTTTGATGGGCTTTTGATGTTGTTAGTGGATTTGAATAATGTTACAGCCGTCCCACAAGACCTTCAGAATCAAGAAGAAGCTGGCGAAGAAGATGAGGCAGAACAGGCCTATTCCCTACTGGATCCGCATGAGGACCGACAACACCATCAGGTTATTATCGATCCTTTTTTCCTGACTCTGTTGCACCGTCTCAATTAATTTTGGTTTCTCACTGTCCCAAGCTTTGTTCTTCAGGTACAACGCCAAGCGTCGGCACTGGCGCCGCACCAAGCTTGGATTCTGAGCTGCTTGCCTGCGCTCTGCCCTCCATTTCTTGGGCGGTTATTTTCTCTCTCTTTTCCTTGGGGGATTTTGTTGGGCTTTAGATGTTAAACAATGAAATGATTCGAGACATGTTGTTTTTGCTTCTCTTTCCACAGTTAGTATGTTATATTTCACTTAATGTGTCTGCCACCAATTTATTTTCCAGTAATTTGGATGCTCTTCATATATCGTCCTATTTGCTTTCAATTTTGTTTCCCATATAACCGTGTTGGACTCTTACGCCTGTGCTAGCCTACGCCGTTCGAATCGAACGTCGAAGCAAGCTTGTCCATACGATGATAAGTAAGCGTCCTCTGCTTTGCTATGGTGTGTTTGCTTGATTCATTTCCGAGGTTTTGGTTATCCTTTTTTAGGCCTTTTCCTTACCCCATCGCATGATTATCCTTACGCTTTTATTTATGCGTGAACCAGGAATGACTTAATGCTTGCCCTGTGAACAAGGGGAAATTAATTTCTTCTCCCCTTTCCCACCAGATTTTTTTATTGTAACTAAACATTTTAAGCTTACTCATCCAGTCTTGCTCTGTATGTGGGATAGTAATTATAATGTTTTAAAATTATCTAGTTTGATGCAAACTTATATGCGGATGTAATTTCTAGTTTTTTAAATATGGGTATAGTTAAAGTTTTTATTTTTGTACAAAGTTAATAATTTGATCTCACTTTTTAGTTTGAGTGAGGTGATTAGAGTTCTCTTATAACAACAGAGAGCGGGGGAGCACATTAGTTCAATGCAAGTGTTCTTCTATAAAAAAACTAGTATCATCAATATTGGATCCTGATTGAAACAAAACTTAGGGTTATGTTCGGATCCATTTGCCGTGATCCTTATTTTAGACAGTCCGTGATTTAATGAATGGGATTTTTTGTGATGGATAAGAAATTGGGAAGTCTAAATGAGTGTTTGAATTAGTTTTTTTAAAGTAATAAGTATGTGAGATGAGCTTTAAGTTAAAAAATTGAAATCTGATGTGGTAAAGGGTCACTGGCTACTACGGATTATAACTCTGCACACTCTGGAAGATTTTCGGGCAAGGAAATTGCCTTGCGTCTGTCTATGTTAATGGGGATTTTAAATTCAGCATTATGCTACAGATCAATGGGTTTGTTTGGATAGCTCGTTTAGAGAATGAATACAGATTTTAAGGTAAATATGTGAGAGGAATTTTGTCTCGGTAGGCGCAGAAATGGATTTTGGTTGTCCAAACGGGTTAACCAAACAAGCCTAATAATGGCTGTGCCTATGAAGCGTATCATGTGGTTCCTTGGGGTTCTGGTGGCGCAAATATCGCTTGCAGATGATGTGTGTTTGGGAACTCCGTTTGGAAAACAAAATTTACAGATTTCGAGGCGTTCTGTGGATTTTAAAATGGTTTTACGGATTTCAAGATGGTTTTTACATATTTTAAAATAGTTTTTGTTTTGGCAAGCGTGCCCGTTAGGGAAAATGGCTTCCCGATAAGGCTTTTATGGGCTCCACGAGCTGCCAAATTATTATAATCACAGCATTATGATTAGTGTGTTGAAGAAATTCAGATGTTGCATGATTCATACTTCCGTAACCGCAAGGTCCGTTGCAGCTCTTAACTTTGGGACTGAAGTGAGCTTGACTCAGGAATTCGTCTTCAATGGTTTGCCCGTTTGTGTGGGCGAGAAAGACAATGTTACAAATAGCCTTGCCACCCCAAACATAGCCGCCATTATCCTTATTTGGAAACATTTAACTCTTATCTAAATGTACGTTTAACAATGTTTTTCCGTAAAACGAGACAATCTTCTCCACATATTTACCTCGATTTACGTAAAAGTACTCCCAATGGCTCAATTATTTGCATTGCTTGCTGTTTTTCAATCTCCTGGCTGCTTGCCCTCGGACCCAGGTAAACGTCGAATCATTTTTCGTACATTGTACGGTTCATCGTAAAACAAGCAGCCATAGCTCCGTCTGGATTTGAATCCTCCCTTTGAACCCCCTTGAATGTGCAGATTCTATGACTAATGTTTTCCATACGTTATTTTTAGCTGCTCCCATTTTGATTGCGAATCTTTTATATTTTCTTTTGATTCAGCACGCCAAATCTACACTCACGAGAGCATAATAGTCGGCAAAAAAAAGAGAAAATTGTAATGGCACCTATATTCATCCAAATATATAACAACATTCTACCAATGGATCCCTCTATACATTCTAGGCCAAATCACAATGAGTTCATAAGGAATAATTATAATCACCAAAGTCTCAATAACCAATGGGCATCACAATTCACAAATGTGTTATGAGACTATTTGGTGATTACACTTGTTCTTTAGAATTTTATAGTGATTTTCCCTCCATTCTACCCCGCGCAAGTTTTATGTTGTATGAAACTGGAAAGAATTTCTTTACATGTGTCATGAATAAATCAATGCTGTTGACCACTCAACCCGATCCGCCTTGCTCCGAGATGACGCGGGTGCTGACGATGTGCGGATACAGCTGGTGCTCCGTCGGTGAAGTCAAGGGTTGACAAGAACAACATCAATTAATGAGGTCGGTGGAGTGTGGTCACGACGGAACAGAGTGGGGCACATGTGGGAGTCTGAGAGTTCCTCCGAGCTCCACCGGAACCAGAGGCACCAGTGAGTGTAACACATCTGTGATCAACGGTCTATAACTTGGTTCTGGCTGCACGCACAGCACCGCCACTGCAGCAACCTACAAATCCCAAAACCACATCAAACCTACTCCATTTCAAGTAACCAAAGAGACAATGGTATCCCGAGGTTATGATGTTTCATATGCAAGACCTGGTACAGATGCTTGAGGTCCATGGCGTCCTTTATCACAGGATCTACTATGCTTGGAATCTTTGATCTGTCTGTGAGCTGTGGCATCGCCTGCAATATTCATCATTTCCCCACTGTCTCTGTCAATTCCCCACTCACATTGAATTTAATCCAACTTTCATACGATCAGGAAAATAACACTCATACCCATGTGACAATCGATTGGCAGTGAGATGGTGACAGTTTCTCTACTGGCTTCCTTCCCAACAGAAGCTCCAGAAGCACCACCCCGAATCCATACACATCACTTTTATCAGTCAATTTTCCTGTCCAAAACCAAAAAAAACATGTCAATCCCCTTAAGAAATATTCAAACATTTGCTACTCAATAACTGGCACTTCCTTCACAAAGAATCAACATTAATAAATCTCTATGCTTTCTGGGGAAATCTGCTAACGTTTTCAAATCTGAGACAGGATTCACAAGAATCAAAGACACTTTACTTTTCTAGTGCTTCCTGACAAATAAGTTGATCTCAGATTTTGGTTGCTAGTCCCGTCATATTCTTATCTATAAGTGACAAGAAGCAAGAGCAGAAAATAAGGCATATGGCCTATGAGGTGGTGGCCTGCCAATCTAGCTCCCCATCGAATTAAATAATGTAAAGTGGGCGAGGTAGATGACCAAGAACAGCACAAGATCCACACAGGGCAGATCATACGTTTCAAACCCATCCAAAGCCTCGTGACATCATTTAAACATCCTAAACGCTCCCAACTTTGAAAAGAAACAAAATTTTTGGATCTGGTTTTTTTTTAACGTTGTCAGACACACCAACGCATATGTCGTGAAATAATGATAACAACTGAATTACGCAGAGTGAATTGGCTAGCTTACCGTCTAGGAGATACTCAGGGGCAACGTACCCCAATGTGCCTGACAGCTTTATGTTACTCTTGCTCTGGGTCCCATCCACTATGGCCAGCCCAAAATCAGACAGCTGAATCCGCCAGGAAAGAGCAGGATTTGGTTAGTCCCATATGTTATATTCATCCATATTAAGAAATTGGGTACACCGAAATGATCTTTACCTTAGCATTGAAGTTCTCGTCTAGAAGAATATTAGATGATTTCAGATCTCTATGGATCACAGCAGGTTTACGGTGCTCGTGGAGGTATTCTAATCCCCTGGTCAACAACAATCCTTGAATATGTTAAATGATGTACGAATTAAAGGACATTAAAAGTATCAGAAAATGAATGGAAGAAGCTCATACCTTGCTGTGTCAAGAGCAATTTTCATTCTCATATGCCAGGTCAATGCCGCACCATGAGAGGGTCCTTCATTCAACATGAGCAAAATTTTAAAAATTATAATCTCAGTTAAATCTGTTTAATCAAAAGGGAAATAAAAAGCATCAGATCATGAATTCTTTAGCTTTACCGTGTAACTGAGCTTCCAGGGATCCGTTTTGCATCAATTCATAGACAATGAACCTCTTGTCATCGTTTTCGCTGCAACCGTGTATAGAAATTATATTTGGATGCCGAATTTCACTTAACAAATTCACCTCGTTCTGCAATGTCATCTCACGGGTAAATACAAGAAATTTTGAGAATAACAAAGAAGAAAAGCGATTATTAGCCAACTATATTACCTCGAATTCTCTCTCGGCACTTTGAGTCTCACAGTGTAGTTTCTTGACGGCAACATCCAGATTATCATCCAACCGAGCCTGGTAAACACATCCAAATCCACCCTGGCCCAAGATGTTACTTTCGCGGAAATTATTGGTCGCTTTTTCTATTTGCTTATAGTCAATGATCGGAAGAGACCCCTTTTGCCCAACCATTTTTACCGAACTAAATGTACTTAAAAATGGAGCAAGAGCAACCCCTTTCTCGGCATCTTGGAATTGAAACAGAACAGAGAAGAACAAATATCAGCAATATCACGATGCTATAAAATGTTGAACTTCCCTATTTTTTTCGAACACCCATAATTCTGAAGCAATACAGAGCTTGAACGAATAGTAATACCTGAGTTGGGAACGCTTCTCGTCTTGGATTTGGATAGACGCTTCCTACTGTAAATCCAGAAACATAAGAAGCATAAGATGACTACAGCGAGTGCTGTGCTAACAACGGCGAGCGCTATTACCATCTTCTTGTGTAAATCCCTATGGTGTTCTAATTCTCTGCTCCCCACCTGAATACCTGGATGATATGGGACGTATAATGCAGGAAGCATAGTCAAAATGGAAGGAATCTCACAAATTAAACCATTCAGATTTAGTAAGTTAAGAGAGATTAAGGTTCAGATGGGTGGTTTCAAAATAATATAGTAAATATATATATAAACAGATAATAAATGTGGAATCTGCCAAACCAAATAGTTGCAGCATTAAATGTTGGAGTTTGGTTTTGGGAATTAAAATTTAAAAGATAGTTAGCACCCGAAGAGAGAGATAGGATTAAGAATGATGAGCGAGAGTAGAATAAGAAGTGAACCTGGGGAAGAAGCAGCCATTGACGCAGGAATCGAAGAATTAGCCTGGAGAGGGAGTGCAGCAACAGGAGGGTCTGCTGCAGCATAAACAGAAATGGGTTCGTGAAGAAGCAGGAGAAGCAGGAAAGGAAGAAGCTTGGTTTTCATTATCGTTTCTATCTGGTGCGTCTTAGTAATAACACATCAATATAGGGAGAAAGACGCAGGGAAGGAAAGGATATAATGAGAGACACTAGCAAATAAGTTTTTGTGAGGCGTCTGAAAGGAAGCAGTTTTGGATCTTCTAAGCTTGACCTGCTTTTTCTTTTTTTCTTTTTGTTTTTTTATTTTAATGTTTCGTTTTCTGGCCTTTCCATTGTTTCCTTCTTTGTACTATTTCTTCCTTCCTTCCTTCGTCCTTTTTTTTTTGTTTTGTCTCTTTTTTTAATATTTAAACAAAACCATGCTTTTTAACATTTTAATATTCTTCCGAAACTTCACTTCTGGTTTTCTAGGTAGAATGAAAAGGGGGTGACCATTCATGGACTTTTGCTGCCCTTTTTCCTCACTTTATAATCTAAATAAATGTATCTCCTTCCCCACTAAATGAAAAATTTATAAAAATACAATCCTAAGATTAACTGTTCAGCTTATTGTTATCTGGTGTGCCCTGATGACACAGATTTAATAATCCACCTTTCATTATATTGACCAAGTCATAATTATTATTGGTTTAATCGGAACTAATTCCTTTAAAGGTGTTTTCTTCATTCGATATCTTATATTTAAGTGATAAAAAATTCTCTTTCACTTGAACTAACGTCTATTAGTGAAACCAAATCATTCTTTATAATGAAATAAGTTTGTGTATGCTTTGAAAACCGGCTTTCCAATAGTAAGAAATGGTATGTTCATCACATGAGAGCAGCAACATGTTAATTAATGATTTTTTTAAATATATTTTTGGTACCTTTTTCGAACTTTCCAACTTGTTAGGTGGGTTATGGACTTTTAACTTTGAAAATTTGCCCCTCTCAAACTTATTTATTCCATACCATCTGCCTCAGTTCATTTTCTGCCTCATTTCTTATATTAATCAAGAATTATATATGCATATTATTATGTGATTTTGTATTTTTTTTTAATATCTATGTGGTTGTGTGAGAGCAATGGGGCAGCGTCGTTTTGCATGCAATGAACCGATGATTCAGTAAACGACGAGTCACTCTCTCAGAAGCCCCATTTCCATCTCCTGCTGCTTTCTTCCATTTCATAGTTAGACTTTTTAATTTTACACATTACCATCCCAACTTTGTGGCAGCTCTAGTTCTGTACGCATGCATGTATACCACAGAATAAATGCATGTTGAGTCAATATTTGTTGGCATTCTAGCATAGATAAATAATCATGTAAGTCGAGAAGTTCAATGAATACACTGTTTGTAAACCGGTTAAAATGGATGCAGGAGACCCAAATGCCACTGGGATGTTTAATGGATTATTAAATAAGACCTCTTAGTTAACAATCTATCTAAAAATTTGATTTTTAAGCAAGTTTAGTAATATTGTATAATTTATGTAGCCGACCACACCTAACAGTACAAGCCTTTATTGTTGCTTTATGCCCCATTTGGTATAATGGAATTGATTTTGATGGAAATGGAAATGGATATGGAGATGGATATGGAGGTGGAAATGGATATGAAAATGAGTTTTAAAAGTACGTTTGGTATGCCATGGAAATGAGAATGGAATCCATGTTTTTGTTTTTTGTTTGAATGGTGATTTTTTTTGGAAATGTAACCAAAAAGACTATTTTACCCTTGATCAAATTATAAACTTAGCTCCAGAAGGGTATTTTTGTCCAAAATATGTTGGCTCCATGGAATTAAGATAAATTCCATAGGTTGAGGTGTGAAATTGAAAAGGGATGTTTTGGTGGAATTGAATTCCACATGGATCTACAATTCCATCAAACCAAACATATCAACCTCATGGAATTAAATTTCAATTCTAATTCCATACTCCCATTTCCACCCTACCAAACAAGGCATTAGTGTTTGTTAGAATTCTAGTAAGCATTGGAAATACAAATTGGCTGCCGGCGATCGTTATGGTTCAATGACACAAAAGCTTCTCTGACATGGACTTGTATATTTCCTATGGTACATATGACACTCGTCACTCACCCAAACCATCATACTCTAAATTATGATTAAATTGGATCTTAAATTTTGATGGGGAATTAATTATTATTTGGTTATGAAGAAGGAATGTGTTGGTAGGAGGTATACTTAATCTTGTTGGAATCACATGAACAATTTGAAGTGGGATTATGATTAATAAAATGATAGCAATGAACTGGGAAGGAAATGGAAAGGGGTTGGAGCAGAAATGATTGTAGTGATGGAGTGAGTACAGGGGCACCCATATTAGGATGGAACAGCTTGGCTTTGTCCTTGTTTTATTTTATTTATTGCATTTTGGCCACATGTCCTCTTAATATTAATTGCCCCCTTAAGTAGTTTGGAACGCAATGATTCCAACTCCATTATATGAGAGAGAGGGAGGGAGAGGGAGGCGACCTATGAAAATGGAGAAGCATGCCATGTTCACAAGAAAAGAGAGCCCAAAAGCTACGTACACATACGCTCACACATGTATCTACTTGTGTATTACTTTTTTTTTTTTCAGATTCATGAACTCAGAATGAAGTTAGAAAACGGCAATCCAATCTTCAGTAAGGTTCGGATTGTATTTACCATCTTATGTTGGATCAACCTGGTTGTTCCGTCGGTTTGTGTGGATCGATCAAATCATTTTTTTACAAGCTTTAATTTTTTTAAAACCAAAATAATGATTTTTTAAAATTTAAAAGGTAAAAAATAAAAAATAGAATGACTACTGTATCTAATCATATTCTTTTAAATTACTTTTAAAAAAGGATGAATTTTTTAAAAAAATTTAAATTTAAAAGTTTAAAAAATTACAAACAAAACCTCTTACTTTATATATATATATGTTGATATTTTGTTAGAATGAACATTTTAAAATTGTAAATTATGTTGGATAATATAAACTATAAATATATAATTGGTTTGGTAGTTGTTACTTTGTTAAATTTACTACTTAATTTTTTGAATTTTCAATTTTGAATAGTTTGATTGTATTAATATGTAATGAAATTTATCTATGAATTTTTTATTCTTCATTGGTTTGACCCCCGATTTGATTGTAATATGATTCATTGAACCTTAACATACTGTCTTGTCCGATTCATTCACTTATCCGGTTTCTAGTACCTTACTTTCTTACACCCATGGAATATATTATAGAGAAAATTAAACTTTCAATCATTCAATTTTTAACTTATTTATAATCAATTCATTAACTATGACTTGACACTACTAAGTCCCTTTACTTTTAACTCGTCTTCAAGGCATCTCTCATCATTTTCAGTTTTTTTATTACGATCCTTTTATCCATAACTTAGTCCTGCTTGGCAAAACACCCTCAAAATTTGTTCCACCTTACCTCCACCTAGACTTTTTTTTAGAAAATTAAATAAAAGAAGAAAGGGCTGGGGAGGACGTAAATTGCAGAGAAGCTTGCCGGCATCCATGGTGTCTGAAGAGCAAGACAACCACATCACACCTGTTGATATTCAGAAGTCTTTCATTTCATTTCATTTCATTTCATTTGTTCTTGCTCTTGCAGGAGACTTGGAACGAGGTGCTGCACCCACATCTCTCCTTTCTGGGACTTCCATAATGCCTCGCCATTGTTGTTCTTATTCACAGCCAAGGATCTGCTAGCTCTTCTCTCTCTACTGCTTGAATGTTGCCACTGGTCTCTTTCTATGTTGGGAGTTCTTCCAGCACTTTCTTCTTTTGTTTAATTTTTCTTAAAAAATCTAGGCGGAGCTGAGGTGGAACAAATTTTTTAGGGTGTTTTGTAGTGAGTTATAAATGGAAATGATGATCATGTAAAAAATGAAAAATATGAGGGACCGGGCTATAAATGATTTAAAAGTTAATGAATTAAATTGAGTCCAATGATAGTTGATGGATTGAATTATAAGTTATTTAAAAATTGAAGGATTAAAATATTAATTTTCTCTGTATTATATCTTTTATTCGTAACATTGCATCATTTCCTCATGACGCCAAATATCAATTTGATGTCCCCAAAATGACTATCTTCCTCTCAAATCTATATTATACAACTAAGAAGTTTCAGAATCTTTTTTACTCCATTAAATTAATCATTGAAAATGGCAATACAATTACAATCATTAGTCCGGTTTATAATTTTCAGCTAACGCTTATGTTATCAGGATTCTACGCCTACATGGCTAAAACACAAACAAGGAAGCAGAATTCAAACAAAATCATGTTCATTCATTGAAAAAACCAGGAGAATTACATACGCTTATGTTATCAGGATTCTACGCCTACATGGCTAAAACACACAAACAAGGAAGCAGAATTCAAACAAAATCATGTTCATTCATTGAAAAAGCGAGGAGAATTACATTTGAAACCAGTGCATTGAAAAAGAGAATCTTTCAGCATCGATCTCAAAGTTAGTCAAATCAAGCTCATGAGGATTGCTTCAGCTTCTCTTCCACAAGCTCAATACAGCGGTACAAAACCAACTCAAGTGGATTTAGGGAACAGACAGTGTCAATTGAAAGCTGATCATAGTCTTCTTTATTCTCCGACATTATGCCCGTCACCAAGGTGCGCAAAGGGAGCAGCCATTCACTGTAGGCTTTCCGCAGATTGCTCCCGGACACTACTCCAGTGTGGTTTGTCTTCCCTGTTTCAAGTTACACTTTTCAATTATACTCAACTCTGTCATCAACAAATTACACTTCAAACTAACCATAGCTTTGATTCGACCTTACCTGTAGATTCAGTCATCAGCACAAATCTGTATAGGTTGAGGGCTGATAAAACCTGGAGGAGACACGAGTTTCAGTAACTTATCAACACTTTGATATTATTATTTGAAAATGCAAACAGAAATGAGACAAGATGAGGATCGCATTCTCAAAAAGCGGCTCTACAACCAAACATTATTGGCAACTTCAAATACATACATATATATAGCAATAACAAGAACCATTAAAAAGTGAGAATACCGCATCACCCTGCTCAGGGAGGGTAGGAGGTCCCCCCTGTGGTGGTCTCAGCACCAACTCCACCAACTCAAGGACAGTAGGAGTCCAAAATGATGTATTCGGACATGCTTTGCCTTCAGCATTTGGAACTTGATTTTCTGTTGGTGTGCTATGGGAGGCTTCCATGTGCATTTCCTTCCTAACTAGATCAATGAGAATGGCAATCTCCAGAAAAACACAGCCCAGCATAGATTGAACATTAGAAAGTCATTTTAACTAAAAAACAAAAGGTTAAAGTTGTTTTGTAGACTTACCATGGAGGAAGAGCTGGTGTCTCTAATCAACGCTAGCAAAATGTCAAACCTTTGAGAAGTGGGAATATCAAGAAGTACCTAGCTTTGAGTAGCATAAAAATAACGGCATTAAATATCTCTTTAGAACATTGTGCTTAAACATTGAGGGGCTTAAGAAATACTATCACATTTTCTCACTTATGAAAGATGCGCATCTCATATTTTACGAAAGTTGTCCATACGTTCAACTTAAAAAGGCATGGCATAATTCAGAAACTCACCCTTTTCAACAATTCAAAGGATTTCTTTCTATGTTCCGTGTCAGGGGCAAACATGATAACCATTTTGATAACCTGAACAATAGCATTTGAACATCAGAGATTAAATATATCAGGTTTTTCTTTTTCGCATAGGGGAAGAATTAAGAGTAAGCATTGGTACACAAGATTGAGTTAGGAGTCTATGTGAACCACCTGCAGAGCTGAGAAAACATTTGGCATATGAGTTGACCACTCATAAAGTTCATCATCATACTTATCGCATACATGTCCATCAATGACACAGAGCAAGAAGTTGATGGTATGTCTCTTCAACTCCCATGGCAGATTTACAAAGGAAAGTGCATGCTTTAATGTTCCTAATGCTTCCCACCTTTTGGTCTGAGTGAATCGAAGTTCATTCTTGACGGCATCTAAATCCTCTTTAGTAGCTTCAGAGACTTCTTTTGAGACATACCCCCAAATTACTGGAAGGATGGAATTTTACTGGTCAGTGAAAAGGAAAGAGCATGAAAGAAAAGGAAATAGATCAATTACAGCAATTTTCCTTACAAACCAGAAAGAGCAGCGCCATGTTTGACATGTGATAAACAACCCATATAGTCATCTTTATCCTCTGGATAATGAAGGGGGGAAATGAAAGACATTAGGAGGGGTAAAAGGTGCTTGGCTGCTCGCTCCGTATTGGAAATAAATAAATATCAGGCATGAATAATGAATAACCTAAAATAAACTACCTTCAAATACGAAGCTAGCCACTATGTCGACATTATAACTGGTCAGGAGATTCAGATATGATAATCCACAAAATGAAATAATGTGTGATAGTTGTATAACCAATGAGTGACTAGTAGAAGAGTTATAGCTTGCACTGACTGAAAGAAGAGCCTGGTTTTAACAGTGCATCATAACATATCATTTATCAATATAGATGAAGTCAAATGGATTCCGAAATATGGAAGGGAGATAAATACACATAAGAATCAAAGTTAAATGCATTAGAGAACTACTGACCATGCATTGCAGGGCATACAGACCAAGAATAGCACGAATCTTCTCATTCGCACCATACTCCTGTTTCCCCCCAAAAAAATAAAATTCTATAAGCAAACATTTCAAATAAATTAGTATGGAAGCCTTCCTAAGAAAATGGGAGATTTACAATTCACAAACCATTTTAGTGCAAATTGCATATATAGAATTGGCGATCTCTACAACTTTGCCAAATACATCCTCAAGTTCTGCTTCATCTGTCTGTAAAGACATATTCTTCAAAACATTAAGAATGATAGGAATGGCTTCTTTTATTTGCTCAAACTGACGCCTCTGAATGGAGATGAAGACTGAAAAGGCAAACTGAAGTGAATAAAATTCTACAAGCAAATTGGCTTCAAGGTTTTAGATACAGTCAGACATAAGAATAAAAGAAATAGATGTGTGGAGCTAATGCACCCTTTCAGGCAAGAATCTCTTTTCATCCATCACTTGGATGTACGGCCAAATGCTGCGATTAAGTCAGGGCATCTAGCCCTTCTAAAACTTATTTCAAGTTGACACTATCATTTCTGTAGTAAGCAAAAGCACAGGAAAAACAAATTATGACTTCCTTCAACTGTTCCCAACAACTATGAAAAATTCGATTGTTGATAGATTCAGTCGTCTAAAGTTTATTATATGATCTCAGCTTGGGTACAATTCAGGCTGTGAATTGGGAAAAAGAAAAGAAAAGAAAAAAAAATCCCTGGGAGGCAGGGGTCAGAACTCAGAACATGTGGGGAAGCTAGGGGGTAAATCACCCAGTTCCATGATAACAAATAGTAGGTTGAAAAAATGCATACAATTATTGGGCACAAATTACAATTCCATTTATTCCACTCAATAATTGAATTTTTTTTATTCATAAACCTCATTGATCGGAGATTTCACCACAATGGATTACCTTTTGAGAGCCCACTTAAAGGAGGAACAACATAAGCAGAAGCTTCATCCACCTTACTTGAGTAGCCTAATGCCTGTTATAACGAAATCAGCAGAAGCATAAGAACAAAATACAGACCCAAAAAGTTTAAGCTACGTGACAGTTGTGATGAACACTGAATATTGGCGGGCAACTATAACAGGATAATGAGAAAGTCAATATTTATGGCCATTGGGATAGATACATGATTTGAGTCTAAAAGAAGTACAATTTGAGGGAGCTGAAATTTAAAATATATGCATATGGAAATCTTGGAGTTAAATAAGCATGCCATAAAATTAGGAGAGAAAGGATCTCAGCCAAAGGAAACACCACACAGAAGAGCTGAAGAGGGTGTATTTGCAATTGTGGCAATATATTAAAAAGCATAAGATGACACAACTAATCTACTCCACCTCCACCAATGTGGTCAATGAACATATCAATTATGTAAATAAAAATTATTTGAATAAATAAATAAAAACTTACATTGCAAAGAATTGGAAGCATGTCTCTTGGACCACACATCACTATAAGCTGATCGATTATGCTAATAGCCATGTCCGATAATCTCAGTGATACAGCTGCAAACTTTGAAACAGCCTTAGGCAATTCGAATGACAGCGCATCTACAAGTTCCTGTCACTTCAACAAACAATCATTAAAATCCCTGATCACTGTACAGGAAGGAACTTTGCAAACTTCAAATAAGGCATCCTACAAATAAAACAAGGACTCAAGTATGGTATAAAAAAGTTATCTCTCACCAATAGTCCATTAAAAAGCTATCATCATAAAGTGAGATCATCAACATGCTACCGATTTACATGTCTTCTTGATGTTCAAATAGTGACTCGCAAGTCTACTTAATGTAATAGTCAAGTGAACCCACCTGATCAAGCGAAGGAGAACAGATATGTCGATAGATCTCAGAGACAACTTCAAATGCATTGTTCTCTTCCTGTTCATTGCCTGGATCAGATAGAGCAGCATCTAATACATAATCCAGGAGCTTGGTCAGCTCAGAGATGGTGCTTTCATATTGGTGGAAATCTTCAGCTTCATTCGGCTGCAAGGTATCAAACTAAAATCAGGACAGTGAACAATAAGCTTCCTGTACCAGGCCAGACAACAATTTCCCACCCTAAATTTCTTGACACCGTAAGAGCTTCAATAACATACGTAAAAACAAACCAAAGACATATTAATTCTCTTCTCATGACTAGAAAATTGTTCCGGCTACTAAACACATTTTCCTATAAAATTTTGCAACATACTCTAATGCAGGAATAACCCGAAGATAACAGGAAACATAAAATTGCACTATATACCATTTCTCCCTTCTTGCCCACTTGCCCGAAAACATAATTCAAAATATTCGTTGTGTTAATCAGTGTGTAATCAGTGTGTAAGCATAGGTTCTCTGGGTTCCATAGTTATACAAAATCACTCCCTCCAGACTATCAGGAAATAAAATCTAAGAAGGTAAATATAACAGTAAAGATAACAAAATGTGATAGGAGAAATTATTGATCCTACTTGAGAGAAGGATTGAAGAATTCCTCGAAGGCGAAGCACATCATTTCGAGCTACAGGTCTGCTCTCTTCCTTCGCTGACATGATAATGAAACCATTCACAAGGTAGGCGGGAAGGAAACGAGTTATTTTATTTCTTATCCGTGAATGGGCAAGACGATCAGTAGCAAGCACCCTCTTTTTTACAGCGCCGGAGAGTGAACCTTAGTCGAAGGATCTTGGTTGGTTAGTGAGGAAAGAGAGCTGCTGCTGCTGTTCCTCTCTCTCTCTCACCTCTCAAGAAGCTTGAAGCTACTCGATAAAGAAAACGAGTTCTGCTACCGATTTTGGTATCGATTCCTCCACACTCTTCTTGCTTTCTCTGGTCCTGCGTTCACTTCACTGGGTTCCGTTTCATTTCTTTCCTGGCGAGTCGCGACAACGTGGGCTAATTAGTCATTTGTGGATTAATGAAGGGTACACGTGTCATTTCAAGTCTTTGGATCTCATATACAGGAGGACTGATTTTGCTCAGTGGAAGTGAAACCGCTGGAGGCTGGTGGTTCGGTTGCCATCATCCTGCATTGTCATGGAGCCGGACGTGAGCATTGAGAGCTCGTCGAGGATCCAGGTGGCGGTACTGCCGATCGGGACGGTGCCGTCGAATATGCTGCGGGACTATTATTCTATGCTGCTTCCTCTACACAAGATACCTCTCTCGGCAATCAGCTCCTTCTACACAGAGCACCAAAAATCCCCGTTCGCTCATCAGCCATGGGACTCGGGGTTCCTCCAGTTTAAATTTGTTCTGGGAGGGGGGCAACCAAGCCCATGGGAGGACTTCCAATCTCATCGTAAGACCCTGGCGATCATAGGCATTTGCCATTGCCCTTCCTCGCCCGATCTCGATTCTGTCATCGAACAATTTTCTAATTCCTGCAAGTCTTGCCCTTCATCGCTTGTCCATCGATGCTTTGCATTCTGTCCAGATGATTCGCAGGTGGGGGTTTCTATATGTGCATTTTTCTCTTTTGGCGTTGGAACATAAAATGGGGGATGGGGGGGATAAAGAATTTTAGTGGATCTACTTCTTTTCTTTAATCATCCTTTGTTTTTATTGAAGCTTGAGGATGGTGGTAAAAAGAGCGGTAATTTAAGGTTGTTTCCCCCTGCTGATCGTCAAACACTGGAGTTCCACTTGAACACTATGATGCAAGAAGTTGCTGCCTCGTTGTTGATGGAATTCGAGAAGTGGGTGCTTCAGGCTGAATCTTCAGGCACCATACTCAAGACCCCTTTGGATTCTCAAGCTAGTCTCAGCTCAGAGGAGGTTCATGTTTAGGTGTCCTAATTATTTGCATCATTTATTTTTAGTCCTCGAAGTAGTGTTCTGGTTTCCATTTATATCCGCTGTTTTCTGTGGCAATATGAACTTAATTCATCTTGAAATTTGGTTTATATATGCAGGTCATCAAGGCTAAAAAACGAAGGCTTGGGCGTGTACAGAAGACAATAGGTGATTATTGCTTGCTGGCCGGATCGCCAGTTGATGCAAATGCCCATTATTCTACTGCATTGGAACTTGCTAGGTTGACCGGCGATTACTTCTGGCATGCTGGCGCACTGGAGGGGAGCGTTTGTGCCTTGCTGGTATCTTATTTCTTCTGTTTAAATTTCTTTGTTTTTTTTTTCCTTTTTGGGTTTTTGAATTCCCATCCTCTGCTGAAAGGAATGGTCATATTTCTATGATAATGAATGAGATGATTTTTCCACCCTTATCTACTTCGGTGATTAACGATGTGTTTTGAATTTTTGAACACTAACCGAGGTTATGCGAGATGGTACCATTTAATTATTTATTCACCTTCAGTTAATGGCTTGTTACATGTAGAATTTTCTTTTTGCACACTTTCAAATGCTGTTTGCAGCAAGACTCTATTTCAAGGAGCATTTATTTTGTGTATCATATAGAAAGCATCAATAGGGTAGCAGGAATTAGTAGCGGAAATCTCTCATTTCTTAATCTGTACTAATCTCAAGCAAGGTCTTAATGTTCAGCCGAAAAGGAAATTTTGTGTGTTCAGAAGACCACCCTATGGATTTTTTAATGTTGATTTTATCTTGGACTGTATCTTGTATACTTATAAGGGGAAGGCTGCTACATTTTGGAACTACTGCTAACACTGTGCAGATTGCATTTTAGTTATCACCTACTACATTATGAGAACATAAATTCACTATAATTGTCATCAAAAGAGATTTAGTGGCAGAAGATGGTTTAGATATGGTGACCGAAGTTGCCTTCCCAGAAAAATTACACCATAATTTGTGGTTTTAGGTTGATCGCATGTGCCAGAGAGATTCATTCTTGGAAGAGGAAGTTAGATACCGTTACAACAGCGTAATCTTGAATTACAAGAAGTCACAAGATAATGCTCAGAGGTAACTATTTCTTTGAGATTGTGTTAGCCAATCTTTGTTAAAGATCTGTTTCGCATTTTCTGAATTGATCCAATTATTGGCGTTTTGCAGATTTTTCTAACTACCTTTTGCTTATATTGTGCAGAGTCTCTCCCCTAAGTTTTGAACTTGAAGCTACTTTGAAATTGGCAAGGTTTCTTTGCAGGTTGGTGCTTTTCGAGCACTTTTACAATGTGATAAATGGACATGTTTGTCTTTTATGAACAGAATCTTCAGCTAATTTTTCAAGCTTGCAGATGCTGTGTTTGAACCTTCATAAATTCTGTCTCAGCTGTTTGACTTTCTTAAGGCTGTGTATTTCGTACATCTGTTGCACATAAACTGTTGAAATTATATACATTGGTTGTTTCAACATGTGCCATCAACAGGCATATGCGTTGTCTTCACTAGTTTTAGATGCATTTGTGGTGTTGTGTTATGTTCTGCAATGTATTTACCATTGTTTTAAATTTTCATCAAATTTCATTTGAGTTCTCTTAATGAACAGGAGAGAGCTGGCCAAGGAGGTGACGGAGTTGTTGACCAATGCTGCTGATGGTGCTAAATCTTTAATAGATGCCAGTGATAGACTCATATTGCTTGTTGAAATAGCTCGTTTATATGGCAGTCTTGGTTACGAGAGAAAAGCTGCTTTTTTTACTAGGCAGGTTGCTCAGCTATATCTGCAGCAAGATAATCGGCTGGCTGCAATTAGTGCTTTGCAAGTTTTGGCACTGACCGCTAAAGCTTATCATGTTCAAAGTAGAGCATCACTGCTTGAGAATTCTCTAACTCAGGTGAGTTTACAAGCGCCAGCCTTCAGGAAACCCATTTATATTAGTGGCATGCTGCTTTAATTTAATTAGTGACTGAGAAATGATCATTTTTTACAATGGAAGTTTACATGTTGATTAAAATGCTGAATATGCATTTAAACTGGAGACAATTGATTGCCATGAAAATCATCATCAATCCCTCTTGTCACTCCCACTATCATATTATGGATTTGTTAACTGTGATCGCAACAAGTAACCTCCACCCACTTCTTGGCTTTGAGCTTAAAGCTATTACTCTGGTCAAGGCTGTTGCTGCCTTGCTGGTTATAGAAGTTTACCTGTGAGACATAATTTGTTATCAAATGTTCATGATGCTTACCATTGCTTACAACTCCAAGATGGATGTTGGTATTGACAACTCCAGGCTTATTTTATGGTGGTAAGGCATAAGGTCAACCATAAGTCAGGACTTTGCGTAGCAAGCAAGAACAGAAAGCCTAATGTCCACCGAGAACCTTTTTTTCTGTTTATTAAATGAAACTTAAAGACATAACATACAACAGGAGAGTTTAACCTTCTTGTAACCTATCTGTTTGATTTGTGTTACTTATAGTCAACACCACTGAGGGGTTTATGTGGGGATCCATTTGTTATTTGGAATTGCTACTTTTAGTAGTAAATATAGGGACTCTCGGTACAGGAATTATTACCTGTAGTTTAGTTAAAAATTGTCTTATGAGAGATTGATAGGTTTTTAAATTAAAGATCATTAACTTAGATCAATAAATGGGAACATTCATGCAGAAAGTCTGAAGATTTCTTGTCAGGCCTGGCAGAAGAATAAATGTTATTTTTCCCAGTCCAACAGCTTTTATATAAACCACGCCTTTCTGTTGCCAATCACTATGTTCTTGTTTTTAATATAAATTGTTATGTGCTTCACAGAAGGGAATTGGATCAAGTAATGCAGATAGTGGGAAAAAGTATCCCCAATCAGCAGTCTCACTATTTGAGTCTCATTGGAGTACCCTTCAGATGGTGGTATTAAGAGAAATTTTACTTTCTGCTGTTCGTGCTGGAGATCCTCTTGCTGCATGGAGTGCAGCAGCAAGACTACTCAGATCTTATTATCCTCTAATTACTCCTGTTGGGCAAAACGGCCTAGCTAGTGCACTTAAAAATTCCTCCGAAAGGCTGCCACCAGGGACCCGTTGTGCTGATCCTGCCTTACCTTTTATAAGGTGTTTATTTATGATTACTATTCCTGCATTTTGCATTATGAATGATTATGTCATTTCATTCCCATAGAAAAAAAGAAGACAGAATAAAGTATCAGATTTATCAGATGAGGTAATTTATTTCCAAATATTTACATATAACTACTAGTGGCCAAATATATCAACAGAAAAAGTTGTGTCCGTTGCTTTTTAGTTTGTATTGAATTGTATTTTGGCTTGTTCCATTTGTAAAACGATTTTGTTGCATCGCTAAACAATGTTTGTTTCTCCATTTTTATTAATAATTTGTCCTGTTTTGTTGTTAAATTAGGAATTTTGTCATTGATATTTTTTCCATAAACTGTCACATCCAATAGACATCAGTGGAAATCTGATCAATTTGCACATGAACGGAAATTGTATATATGCACTCAACTCTCGTAAACTACAGTTGGAGATGCAATAGCTGGTTAACAGTGGACCAGAATAACTGGAGGGTTTTATGTGAATCCTTAGAGTATGGAATATTGCTTAGTAGGAACCGTATAGCATCTTTTTGGTTTATGATTATGAATATTCATGTTCAATGATGCAAATTTTGGACAACCTACTCTGGCGGCCATTTGATCATTGATTACTTCCAGGTTGCATTCTTTTCCTCTGCATCCAACACAAATGGACATTGTAAAACGCAACTCGGCTAGGGAAGACTGGTGGGCAGGTTCTGCTCCTTCAGGTCCTTTCATTTATACACCATTTAGCAAAGGAGAGTCCAATAATGTTAAGAAGCAGGAGCTTATTTGGATTGTTGGAGAGCCTGTCCAGGTCTTGGTGGAATTGGCAAATCCATGTGGCTTTGATCTGAAGGTTGATAGTATCTATTTGTCTGTGCATTCAGGAAATTTTGATGCCTTCCCTGTCAGCTTAAGCCTTCCACCTAATTCATCAAAAGTGATCACCTTATCTGGAATTCCAACATCCGTGGGAGTAGTTACAGTTCCTGGGTGCATTGTTCATTGTTTTGGTGTTGTTACTGAACACCTGTTTAAAGATGTTGACAATCTGCTTCTTGGAGCAGCGCAAGGACTTGTTCTCTCTGATCCTTTCCGCTGCTGTGGATCTCCAAAGTTAAAAACTGTTTCTGTTCCAAATATTTCCGTTGTGCCACCACTTCCACTGCTGGTGTCACGTGTTGTTGGGGGTGATGGTGCCATCATTTTGTATGAAGGTGAAATTCGTGATGTATGGATATGTCTGGCTAATGCGGGCACAGTTCCAATTGAGCAGGCACATATTTCATTGTCAGGAAAAAATCAAGATGCTGTGCTTTCATATTCTTTTGAAACTTTAAAGTCTTGCCTCCCCCTAAAGCCTGGAGCAGAAGTGACTTTACCAGTGACCTTGAGAGCTTGGCAGGTTGGTTCAGTGGATCTGGACACCAGTGCTGCTAAGAGTGCTTCAGGAAGCATGATGAGACATGTTAAAGATGGAGTCAGCCCATCATTATTGATACATTATGCTGGTATTTTCTTGAAAACGTTACCAAATATTCGTCTTCCTGCATTATATATAATGGTCATGTATCCTTCCTCATGCATTCAGTTTGAATATAATTTCTTTCTTTCTTTCTTTTTTTTGGGCGGGAGTTGGGGGGGGGGTGCCTATTATCTTTTTGTCAATGCAATGACGTTGCCTTGGGAGCCTTATGTTGTTTCCATCTTGGAGTAGATTTAGACCCTTTGTGCTTTCACGCTTCCATGCAAAAGTTTTTCTTGTGTCAGTTTGTCGTTTGGTAATTTTTTGTGCTCTAATCATTAATTCATGTTAGTCTTCCATATTTGGTAATAATGCAAATTCTGTGTTTTCATTTCAGGTCCATTGCAAACCTCTGGCAATCCTCAAAGTAATGGATCTAATGTGCCCCCTGGTAGGCGCCTTCTTGTTCCTTTGCATATTTGTGTTTTGCCAGGCTTGTCTTTTGTTAAGGCTCGGCTGCTTTCCATGGAGTTTCCTGCTCATGTTGGTGAGAATCTTCCCAAGCTGGCTGATACAACTAGTTCCAATGAAGGGCATGTTGACTCTCAGACAAAAATGGACAGACTAGTGAAAATTGATCCTTTCAGAGGAAGTTGGGGTTTGCGATTTCTTGAACTTGAGTTGTCTAACCCCACTGATGTTGTGTATGAAATTAATGTTACTGTCAAACTGGAGAACTCTAGCGATGAGGACAATCTTTCTGATGATCAGGATGCTGCTGAATATGGCTATCCTAAAACGAGAGTAGATAGGGATTGCTCCGCCAGGGTTCTAGTGCCACTTGAGCATTTTAAACTACCAGTTCTTGACGACTCCTTTTTCATGAAGGATATTCAGGCAGACGGTGTTGGTGGAGGCAGGAATTCAACGTTCTCAGACAAGAACACTAAAGCTGAACTTAATGCCTGTATTAAGAACCTTGTATCTAGGATTAAAGTTAGATGGCATTCAGGTCGCAATAGTTCTGGCGAGTTGAATATTAAGGATGCCATCCAGGCTGCTCTTCAGACCTCAATTATGGATGTCCTGTTGCCTGATCCGTTGACTTTTGGCTTCAGGCTTGTCAGAAATAATTTTAATTCAGAGAAACCTGATTCTGAAAAAGAATGCAATGTTGATGATGCACAGTCTCCTTCATCAAAAGATTCTGTGCTTGCACATGAAGTGACGCCAATGGAGGTTCTTGTCCGTAATAATACAAAGGACTTGATTAAAATGAATCTTACCATTACTTGCAGAGATGTAGCTGGGGAAAATTGTGTAGATGGGGCAAAGGCAACTGTTCTATGGACCGGTAATTTGGTACTTTTTTATGGTTTTAGCTGCTAACATGAAGTTTTTTTTGGAGTCTCTGAACCTGCCTTAATTTACCTTTTTCAGGTGTTCTAACTGATATTGCTTTGGAGATCCCCCCACTTAAAGAAGTGAAACATTCTTTCTGCTTGTATTTTCTTGTTCCGGGAGAGTATACCCTTGCGGCCGCAGCAGTAATCGATGATGCAAATGACATTCTCAGGACTCGAGCTCGGACCAATTTGGCAGACGAGCCAATATTCTGTCGAGGACCACCGTATCATGTTCGTGTTATTGGGACTGCATGAAAATTTTTGTCCGCAAAGGTCCCACCCATTAAGCTCATTTTTTTATGTCAACTGCTTAGAGCACCAATGATTCATCGGTTATCTAGGATGATGCATTGGAACATTGCAGTTACACTTCCGGTTAAGATCATTTCCAGGAAGCTTTGTTCCAATTTGAGAATTTAGATTTTTACATGGCTTGGTTTGTATTTGTAAATCGGCTTTAATGTTCTGTTATGAGTTATGAGACAGGTCCCAGTCCCTCCTTCCCTCTGTGTTCCCCCTTTTCTTTGTCTGATGAAACGTGTGTTTATCTCAATCCGGATAGTTGTTTAGTTATGAAGAGGTATGATTGTTCAGCCGTCCACAAACCCTTTTTGTTATAGCAATGAGTGCTTTGAAATTTGGTTAGATATTCCCAAAGCTTAACAATAAAATCGCTGGAACGGGATATTGAAAATTGCACGCCATTATAAATTTAAGATGTAATGATTACACACGGGAAATTACAAGTAACCCCAGACTCAACTTGGATAATATTGATTGTCATAGTTAAATTTTGAAAAATGGGGGAAATTATCGCGGAATTCATAGTACCCTGTAATAATAATGCTGCAAATATACCAGCCTGCTTGTGCCCATGTCTCAATAAAACTTCTAACCTTCTAAAAAGCTATTTAGTAACCAACAAGCATGGATTCTAGTGGAAGAAGTTTAATCCATTTAAATACGAGTTTAAGTTTAGTTCTATAGATGCAGAAAACATCTTTAGAATAGTTACTTTCAATTGGGTTTAACAATACTTGAATTAGATCTAATTCAGTTAGATCACTATATAAAAAAACCTATTATTAAGTATTTTTTTGGTATAAACCATCCGATATCCTGGGTTCATTGCCCACCCCAGACTAATCCAGACCCTAGTGAGGAGACCTTATGGTGGTAACGAGGTACCGATAGAACCACCTCTTTGAGGTTGCGTTAATTATCGCGGCTGTCACTCCCCAGGGTTCGAACCCTCACCCTGAGGAATGCTGGTAGTAGCCCTTACCAACTCTACCAAGCGCTCATTGGTCTATTATTAAGTATTGAATGAGTATCCGAGAAAATAAAGCCCATTTTGGCGATTTACTGCTTCCCCAATAAACTCAATGAACCAAAGCCTCAATGGTTTTGGGCCCAGAAAAGATAAATCTCCTGAAAGGTTGCAGGTGAGCATATTTTTCTTCACAAGTTGACTTCAAAAATAGATCAGTTGCCATAAGTTTACGTATGGATAGGACAGAAGACAAGGAATTAATATTAGCAGTCATTGGGTTACATATTATAATAACTAGCTTAGCAAGTAACATCTATGATGTCAATATCTTCCCTAGCTGTGTTTTCATTGCTTGCAAGAGATGTAATTATCATTGTGAATTGACCATGGGTAGGTTTTTAGGTGGCCCCTATCTCCTTCCTTATTGTAACCAAGAAAGCCCTTTTCATTGTGTAGCATGTGACCTAATCTTTCATTCTTCTCAAACACCTACTCAATTCTTCTTAATCATCCTCCTTCCGGTTTGCCACCTCCAACCTAATTATTCAATTAGGTAAGAGTTTTAATTCGTCGTGAAGATACAGTGCAGTTGTTAATCATGTGAGTGAAGGGTTTTGAAGGTAGAACATGTTTATCACTATATGGCTTGAGAATTGAGTAGTTCTTATGTGTTTCCTTACTGGTTGAAGCTAAGCAACATTTCATTAATTAAAATAATTAAGATGAAAAGGTTTGGAAGAAGACGTAGTCACCATTTCATGTATTGCATGTGATTAAAGTATCAGCATAACGTGAGTTTTAGTCTCCATCGTTGGGGGGGGACTTTTGTTTGTTGAATTGGGTTATGGACAACAACATGCAACGCAACTCTGGAAAACTGATGAACAGTGTCCTCAGATTCTGTTGCATTAAACACCTTCCCTCTTACATGTCTATTTGTGGAATTAACTTATTAATCCGTTTCCTTCTCTTACCACTTCTATAAATTGGTTCCGATTCGCTTTTGAAACTGTATTCTCATTGCAGTTTAATGTTACTGGTTGGGGGAAGGGAAGCAAAGCAATATATTCTACGTACTAACATAGAAATGGAAGGAAAGTGACGTAATAAAAAAGAATACGTGTACCTAATTAAGGACACTATCGAAAGTGATCGAATGCCCTATTCTTCACTGCGGTTAAGAAGCCAAAACCTCTTCAGAGTTGGAAGGAAAGTGACCCCCCCAGTATATTAATTCAGTTTCATTCTGAATTCAATGACCTATCTTTTGTTTTTAACTTCCTTCTTCTATTCACTTTTTCTTTATTATATGAATTAACTTCACATTCTCTCTTGTCGTCACATGGCTCCATCTTCATACTACATGGATCGTGAAAAATCAGATTTTGAAACTTGCCATAAGAATTATAACCAAAAGGCCAGAAGTGTTCAAAGTAGACTTCATATCCATTTTCACTGTCACAGTAAACAATAATACAGGCTTCCATGCTATAAGAAAGGTACAAAACTAAGGAACTGTCATGGCAGTGTTCATAGAGGGTTTCTGATGTTGAATATTCCTCATTATATTTCAGCTACCGATCGATACTGATGATTCATCTCTCTTTCTCTCTCTATCTCTATGTGGGAAAAGCATGCCATTCCAACGTTTACTATATATCTGATGCCGACTTCTTCTGAGTTTCATTAATCAATCAAGCAACCTAACAAAATTGAAAAAATAATTGAAGAAAAGAAAAGACAACCAGATTGGTGTGACAAGACTTGAAAATTAACACAAAAAATATATTATAAGCATCAGCGTACGTTGATAGCTAGGGTTCAAAACCTAATACACAGAAGAAGAAAAATGAATTCAAAAGAAAGAAGAGAATAAGAAGGTATGCCTGGTGGCTTGCTTGGATCAAATATGTTCATGTCTTCTCTCTCATCCCTTTTTTCCCTATTCTATCATATCACCTACATTGCCTCTTACTTATTCTGCTTCCCTCTACCTATCCCCAGTACCTCTCTGACTTTTAACTTTATAAGACTGTGCTTGTTGAGGAGAATATTTAGATTCAACATCATTTTTCTGTAAATCGAGATAATCTCCTTCATATATTTACTTTATAAACCAAAAAATACTTCTTCACCACTCTCCCAACCGGACACTGTATGTTTTGCAATTACTGGTATTAATTATGCGGCATCTTTTGTGAAGCTAGAAACCCATTATTGGGAAAAGTAGAACAGTGAGAATGAGAGGGAGAGGGAGAGAGCGCAAGGGGCCAAGATAGCAATAGAGTTGAGTGGATAAGTGGTCCAACGAAGGGAACAGTGCCGTCGAAGTGCTTTAGTGGTCCTAGATTTGAAGAAAGCCTGATTTGAAGGGAAGCACAGCTACCAAAAGAAACATGGGTTTGAGTTGTGGCCCTCTAATAAGCTAGGCACCAAAGTAAATTACCCAAACCTTAATTAAACCTCTGGTTAATACAGAACCTTATCTTGCATGAAATGACTGCTTGTGACAATCTTTTTGCCCAAACCTTTTTTGATTAAACTTGTGCGTGTGTATGATTATTAGGAGCATTTATTCTAGAGAAGAGAGAGAGAGAGAGAGAGAGAGAACAAAATGGAGGTCCCTTTAAAGTCGATCGAGAGGAGCAAAGAGCATTAATTGGGGGGGGGGGCACATCGCTTTTGGGCCAAATTCTCCCCTCCATAATTGTTCCATATTGATCATAGATAGATATATATACCATTCTGCTTTTGGTTTGGTTTGGTTTGGTGTGCACAATCATTTTCAGCGACAAAGTGCTCCTCAAAGAAATTTTAAAAAAAAAAAAGGAATTCCTCAAAGGCTATTCCATTTTCAAGGGACGTGAATTAACGCCCACATGTATATAAGCACGATAAATATGGAGTATAGTCCTGAGGATAAGGCAATCACATCGATCCCTGGTGGAGGCTGCGCCATTGTCACGCGTTTACCTGTGTTGAGACTCTTCGATGTCTGATCCATTCATTTTAGGGTTGTCTTCTTCTTTTTCCTCTTACTGTGCATCTAAAGTTGGTGATTATAACTCTTGCCTGTATGCGTTGCTCCTGTAAATGTCTTTTTCAGTTTAACTTCTTGTGGCCACAGCAAATTAAAGGATGCTTGGAAAATGCCGGGACATGCCTTTTTATGATTGGTTGTTGGCCTGGATTAGAGGGCCTTAACCTGCGAATCAAAGGATCTTGCTTTTGCGGCTTTGAAGTTGAGGTGGATGTTTTGCTGGCTTATAGCTAATTAGTGCTATTAGGGTTTTCTTTTTCGGGGGTTATATCATGCGAAAGAATGGATATGACTTGCTGAGTTTTTCGTGCTTGTTGGGGAAGAGCGATAATAGAGCCTGGCTAGGTAGGAGCTGGTCAAAAACTCTTCGAATAGTACATATACTGTAGGATTACACTATTGTCGGAAGTGGAATATTTCACTCCAGGGTTTCCATGAACCTTAATACAGTCCTGCCCTTTCTCTGCTCTCTTCCTAGTTCCTACACCTTGTTCTTTTGGGTCAATCGTTAAATCTCACCCTTCTACAATGAAACACTAGAGGAAACTCTCAAAATTGAGAAATTAATTAATTACTGTGTTTTATCATCGATGACCTATGGATATCAGTTTTTTATGCATAGACGAGTTATATTTGAGGGTATCATCATCAATCATTAGCAAGCGAGAGAAATCAAAAGAAAATGGTGTGTGCGTGTTAATTATCTTGGTGTGTGTGTGAATTATCTTGGCGAACCAAATTTCAAACATGGAACTGAATTAGTCATTTAATTATGACAAATTCGGAATGTGTGGAATAATTTTTGACATACCTTCGTTCATTCCCCACTCCCCTTTTTCGAGACCTGGTCTGTATATAAACTCAATGAAAGGGAAAATTTGTATGATTTGTTAATAATATAGAAAAATGAAGGAAAAATGAATCTCAGGTTCCAAGTAAGGGACTTACCATCAAATGGTCCCAAAGAATGGGAAAGGCATTAGGTTTTCCCGTTTCCTCTCCCTATATGGAGATTAAAAATGGATACATACATACACGCACGTGCGTGCGTGCGTGAATCAATGCGCTGTAGAAAAATGGAGCATACAGATTACAAAAGATTGAACCCAACACCAGAGCCGAGTATACGGACAAACCATAGCCATTTAAAAAAAGGGAGTGGAGCCCGTTGAATAATAAGGAAAGTAAAAACCTGACCTACCAAAACACAACGAATGTGTTTAGGAATCTGTTGGGAGAAAAAAATTTATATATTTTAAAAATAATTTACAGATTTTGATATAGTTTTTATAGATTTCAAAATAATTTTTACAGATTTTAAAATAATTTTGTCTTAACATTACATATAAGGTTGGAAATAAGGAGTTCCCAGTAAGCTCAAGGTACACGCCCGTAATTCATTGTTTATTATAGTTATAATTATAATATTTATATTTAAACGTTTGGGGGGCGGGGGTGCGTTAGGGGTTAGGTAGCTCCCACCAAGTTAGCGGATGCTTCACGAAACCCCTGACCATTCTTTTCAGATCACTTCATTTATTTTCAATTATTAACTTTCTTAATTTGCTATATCCATAAAATAAATATCAATATTCATATATACAATACAGTGCCGTGAGCATTAAACACCCTCGTCTTTCAAGTCTTGGATCCTTGAAAAATTGATTCCATTTTTTTATGGCAGTAAATGATCTGTCACCTGTTCTTATGACCCAAATGAAGATCAGTATTTGAATGTGTTCTTTTTCATTATTGCATATAAAATTTACCACATACGCTATATGAGAATAATTCTTTTTCCTTCTGGTCGGCGGAAGTACGTAACACCAGTTCAACCGGTAAGTGCGAGGCCCGACGGAGTAAATAGGCTGCAGTTATAAAAATTCAAACTTCTCTTCCACAAAACATCACATAGGAGCTACCGTATGATTTATTTTTCAAAACTAACAAACCTATAATTCATGTTTTCAAACCAGGTTTATATTTGGGACTCGTATATGCATTGACTAATCATGGTAACACATGTTATAATAATGATGATACACTTGTTACTGTCGTAATATCCTGGGGGATTTACTGCAATCAAAGTCATTGTTGCGATGAAGATACGGTTGAAATCTGTCACCGCAGTCATATTTCTTGCGGTCATGTGTGCATGCAACTTATCATTCGTGTATTATTCTATACGTAGGAGAAGACGATATGATTGTGATTAAAACTGATTCTTAAATAACCCTACGTGGCAATTTAACCCCCTCACCCGTCCATGTTTGAAATGTATGCATGTGGAGATTCATTTGCTTCTTGTACTTTCTGTTTACTATGTTTACATTGTACCTTTTCCCAGTTCCCTCTGGGTCTCTATCAGCCAAAAAGGTTCATTCTTAACCAAACCTCCAAGGCTCCAACCAAAAATATTAAAATAAAACAAAAGGACAGTACAGTTCAGTTCATGGAGCCACCACTTGCCTTGTTTCAATGTTACCCTCCAAGTATCAGGAACCGTTCTCTCGTTTAAAATACGCTACCATGTGTTGTGCTGACCAGCTGTATAAAACCTTGTCAATTCAAACCCGTACATCAAAGTAAGTAAACAAGATTCTTCCGGGATGTAGACCGAAACCGAAGGATGTTGTCATGCATTAACTTTATTTTAATTTCTGAAAACTACTCTTATACAGACGTCTTAGTGTCTGATTTTAACTTTCGAAACATGCAGTACAGTACTGCAAATGATCACAGTCTCGTGATCGATTCCGTCGCTGTTTAATTTTTCTTGATTAGCTTCCTTAGTTTTGATGCCTCTAACCAATTTTAGGTTAGGGTTGAGTGTGAAAAGAAAGCTCACACACTAGATAAATATATCAGGTTTTAGAGAGGAGCTGTATAAGAAATAGTTCGCAGAAGTGATTTTCCCCGCCGTCCAATATAAGATCAATCTTGCAGTTCAATATGATGTTATATCGAGGAGCAGATGAGGTGAAGTATTGCTTCAAATTATTTATATATTTTCTTTAAAAAGTCCCATAAAAGCTCTTAAATACAATGTATTAGTTCTTCTCAGATCGGCTAACGTCAGGCGAGAATATGAATGGAGTGCATGTATGACTTTTACTTTAAATGGAGTATGTGTGTATTGCTACGACGAAGTCAATGAGTGTGAATATTTGGAAAAAGATGAAGGATTGACAGAGACAAAAAGGGAGATGGGATTTGAAGATTTTTAAAGGGGGTGAGAGAGTAATGCGGATAAAGATAAAATCAATGTCAACAAGAGAGAGAGAGAGAGATATGGGGAAAAGGCAAGAAAGGAAGCACATGGGACGACGGGAGGGAAGCAGGGATGGAGCAGATACTATGTATGATATGTGGGTGGTGGAGGTGGTTGTGTTCCTTTGAATTACGTTGTTTGATTGGCATCATACTTTTAAAATATCACCTCCTCCCTTGTCGTTTTCCATACACCCCATCTCTAACCTCTTTTCTTAATATCATCACCAAGGTTCAAAAAATCGGACCGGACAACGAACCGATCGAGACACTGGATCAAGGGTCAGAGGTCGAACCGGGGTCGAACCGGGGGTTAACCCGGGGGTCGACCCGGCTATATAAAAAATTAAAGATATTACAAATTAATTTGTAATAACAATCTATGCATTAGGAA
>JANTPZ010150414.1:0-12372 GCA_025593235.1 Vachellia pachyceras
ATCGCCATCTGAATACGAGGACGAAGACAAGTGCAGGCCTTGGCGTCGCAGGATCATCATGGCTTTCACCTGGGCCTCCGCCCTCAAGATCACTCTTCTAGTTCTTGTTATTGGCGCTGTTGTTGCTGCTTGTTTCACTCTCCCAATCGAACAGGTTCCTTTTTTTCCTCCTTTTACAAATTCGAATTCCCTTCCTCTCGAATCGGTATTCGGAAATGTTTTTTAGTTGAAATGGGATTGAAATTCGAATTCCCTTCCTCTCGAATCGGTATTCGGAAATGTTTTTTAGTTGAAATGGGATTGATGCATTTTCGTCGAATTGGTTGAGTGCGCTATGCGCGTGCCTAAAACATTTTCTTCATCACTCAATTTTATCTGCGCTTCGTTTTCTAGCGTGCTTTCTCCCCCTCCTTCCCTAAGTTGAAATGGAATTTAATATCTATCGTCGAAATTTGATGATCCTCTGATGGCTGTGGTGCACTAGCTTGAAAACTTTCTTCGGCCGTTTTTACTTAGCTTACTGGAATTTCAGCCAACGGATTTTATGTGTGAATAACATGTCCAATGTCAGAAGCGTAATGTTGGATAGAGGGCAAGTTCACTAAATGGAATAAACAAGTAAAGTTAAGAGCTCTCTTAAATAACTGATTCCTTATGTTGATAGTTAAAAAATATTTTTAATACTATTAAGTTTGTTTCAGATGCTGAAGGATTTCTTGGTATGGGTTCATCGTGACCTTGGGCCATGGGGTCCACTTGTCCTGTAAGTTATTGAAAGCTTTGATTCTTTTGTTTCCACGTCCTAAGTATCTTTCTTGGATTCTTACATTTTCATAATTGTGAAACTTCAACCAATGCATGTCATCACAATGTTGAAAATTGCTGCTTGAAGGTAATTTGTAATATGAAATATTCTGGTATGCTTTGTCTCAGCTGAGAAAGTGACCAACTGAAGTCTAACATCAATTCAACTTTCAGGTCATATTCAGAAAACCAAGGGACTTTATGTGTATCGTATGGACCAAACTAGCTTTTGAAGCTTAACATTTAATATATAATAATATATTTGTTCAAAATGTCAATTTGAGCATAAGTTTTTACTTAAGCCTATGATGAAGGCCAATATGAAATAAAGATCATATATGGATTATATGCAATATTAGCTGTATAGGATAGATATAAGTATCCTTGAACGGCTAATGAAAATTTGCAAGCTATAACTCTGCTATTTGCTTTGAGCGTCATTATTGGATTTTATAAACGTTGAGCAATCAATTGGTCAGGGGATCCCAATGTTATATAAACACTTTAAGAAATTGATTATTTTACTGATTAAAAATTCAGTATATAATTTATGTTCTTTCATTTTTTTTCCCTTATTCCTGATGCAATGAAAAGACTAAACTTGCATAAATCAGTTGGCATATTAAAAGAGCCTTAAACCCTATAATTTGATAATGGCTTGAATGCATGAAGTTTCACTCACATTTATTTGGTGATTTTCAGGGCTGTTGCTTACATACCTTTGACCGTCTTGGCGGTTCCAGCTTCTGTACTCACTGTAAGAGACACTGATAACCTTGCAATCTATAGTAGACATTATTGAATTGCTAGAAGAAAGTTTCTGTAGTTGCATGTAATGTTGCTTAGAGCTGGTCCTCAAAACCATTGCTAGATATTTGTCCTAATAAGCTTTGGTTATTTGTAAATTTCTAGATTGAATCTACCTGGGGCCATATAAATTCTACAAACTTGATCGCATTGTAAATTATGAAATACCGATTCTTTCAACCTCAATCACCTCTTAAATTATTCAAGTGATGGTTTAGACAAGCTTCCCTTATGGGGACTTGCTTGCATTGCTTTGTGTGCCGGAACAGTGTTCTCCTGCAACCTTTTCTATGGTTGAGAATGGCCAGTGCTGGATGCTTATGATAAGGAAACAGAGGCCCATGTACTGCCTATGTGGTTTGTCATGTCATTTATTTTGGGCAATATGCCTATGTGATATCTTTATTTGACAGAAATTTTTAGTATTTGACCTTTTTGAACCTGATATTCTAATTTGCAAAATAAGTATCTAAGGCCCCGTTTGGGATGGTTTTGAGTTTTAAGTTTCAAAATTTTTAAAAACTGAAACTAGTTTTTGTTTTTAATTTTCTGTTTTAGGTTTTTTTGGTTTTCAATTTGGAAAAAGTGTTGTGAATTAGAAATATGTAAGGTAGGTTAAGTCAACTATACTACATCAAATGATGAAAAAATAACAAAAATTAAATATACAATAAAATAAAATAATTATTAAAAATAAAAAATATTAAAATAAAAATATAAAAATGATAGAATCTGGATAAAAATATTAAGATTGAAGAGTTAACAAAAGCAACATCGGATCATGCAAAAAAAAAAAGAGACGCATCAGACAGTGATGATCTTTCTTCTTCACAAAGGTTTCAAGGGTCTGTGGATGTTTCTGTCAAGTCCAATCTAATCAAGAATTTGAAGAGAGGAGTGAAGTGCGCAGAGAGTTCTTCAAACCAAGATAGCAATATTCATACTCATAAGCAGCTTGAAAATAGTGTTAATTTGAAAAGAGAAGTAATAGAAGTAGAAATGGAGAAACCCACATTCTAGGAATAACTCAGAGGAGCTGACTAACTCTGCCGAGTCATTGATAACCAATGTTAGATCCCGTGCACCCAGAGTTCCCAAACCACCGCCAAGACTGTCGCCTCCATCACCGCCATCATCGTCTGATACAAGCTCTAATGCTTCACATGGAAACAGTGAAACAGAGCAAGTAGTTCGGAAACCTCCACCGCCGCCGCCTCCACCACCCCATGCGGCTGCATCCAAGTCTGCTCCACCACCTCCTCCGCCACCGCCTCGAGCGGCTGCATCCAAGACTGTTCCGCCTCCTCCTCTGCTGTCGCCGAAGGGGAACAAGCCAGTACCACTCAAGGGAAGAGAAATGTAGTTGGCAAGGATAATAAATTTTTCAAAACTAAAACTGAAATCTCAAAACCTTTTTTTGTGGTTTTCAAATCTAGATAAAATCTGTTTTGAAATAGTGTTAAAAACCAACTCAACCCCATTTTAGCCGAACACGTTTTGTTTTCAAAATTGCATATTAAAATCAAAAATCAAAAACTCAGCACCACCCCGAACGGGCCCTAATTTACCTGTCCTGGTGGCTGATCTGTGTGACTCTTTAAAACTTGATTTTTATATCTTATTGAAGTTCGCTTTAGGTTTTGCCTCAACTCACTATCATCCCATCTGCATTTTTGCTTTAATTCACTTCATCATCTCCATGCTTCTCTTCTTTAAAGAACCTTGTGGAAAACAAAAGCAACACCATGCTATTTAACTTGATATGTATTCAGCTTGGTGGCGGTTATCTTTTTGGGCTTCCAGTGGGTTTTGTTGCTGACTCCGTTGGTGCAACTATTGGTGCAGGAGCTGCATTTCTTCTTGGTAGAACAGTAAGTTTTCAAAAGTTTTACAATGTCAAGTAGTACCCAATGCCCTTTGTTTATTGCTTTTCTCTATATACCATAGTTCTTTTGATTTCTTTAGCCTTTCTACTGGGCCACATTTTGGCCTATGTTTCTATTATATGATGTACACTTGTTTATTGCCATGAGGTTATTTATTCACACCTTTGTCCATGTGTACAGATTGGAAAATCATTTGTCATTTCTAGGTTGAAGGATTATCCTCAGTTCAAATCAGTGGCAATTGCAATTCAGCGATCTGGCTTTAAGGTTCGTATGCTTCATAATGTTTTGAAATTCTTGAATCCTTTGATGTATAAGTGGCTAATGACATGGAAATTACTAGTGGCTTCTGAAGAAGGCTACTATTCTATTATAATAGACCTTCTCTTATTGCTGATTTGGTCGGTGTTACTTTCAGTATGCCTGATGTGTTTTGATTTTACTTGTCTGTCTTTCAGATTGTATTACTTCTTCGGCTTGTTCCATTACTACCATTTAACATGTTAAATTATCTCCTGTCCGTGACTCCAGTTCCATTGGGGGAATACATGCTGGCTTCCTGGTTAGGAATGATGGTATCTTCTCCACCCTCGGTCAATTATTAATGACAAACTTATGCATAGAAAAACTCTATTGTACACTTGGTGATTCTCATAATTGTAAAAAAATATGTTAGGGTGCTGGATGTACTAGAATTAAGTTTAAGATTCTGAATGCTGCTAAAAAAATATGTTAAGTGCTGCATGCCACTTAACCCAAAAGAAAAAAGTGTGGCCTCCGGTTGCATTCAGCCAACAGTGAATTCTGTATTGTGTATAGGCTAGCTGCCTTTGTTGTTATAGCTTGCTAGATCCTTTCCTGTCACAGCAGTATGTTAAAACCTTCATCGTTGTTACTTGTGCAGCCAATAACGTTGGCACTTGTATACCTTGGAACAACTCTCAAAGATCTATCAGATGTAACACATGGTTGGAGTGAATTTTCGAAGACACGTTGTGTAAGAGATGCTAATTGCCTATTCCTTTCTGAATCGATGCGTACAATTGATTCATTTTCTTGACTGGATTATATAACAGCTGTTCACTTCTCTTGTGCATGCAGGCGCTTATCGTTTTGGGCCTTGCAATATCTGGTGAGTTAAATTCATTTCACACTAAATGCAAATTGATTCTCTTTTCTCAGATACGAAGGCAAGCTAAAACTGATTTATGTTCACCTATCAATTTTTTCTTTTGTGTGGGTGCAGTGATTTTGATGATATGCGTAACTAAAGTTGCCAAGTCTGCTTTAGAAAAAGCTTTGGCTGAAAATGGAGATATAGACGGCACTCTTCCTTCCCCAGACTTGCCCATTACTTCTGAACATGCAGCAGCATATCTCAACCAACCCCTCATAATCAAGATAGATGATGATGCTCAAGACAATCATCATGAAAATTAAAAAAAAAATTACTAGTTTCTGTAAATTCTTCTCCCCACTTTCTTAAGACCATGTCTGTTTCTTAGTTAAATGCTTGAGCAGAAGCCGAGTGCTGAGTCCTTTTTTATTTATACATGGAGGGATATATATTTACACACAGAATCAGTATAAGAAATTTGGTCTTGAATATGTAACTTTTGTCTTAATGGAAGTAAATTTGATGTATGAACCATTATTGGTCCTTTTGCATCTATATTCACTACTTCTGTAGTTTGTACTGTATTCAAAATTTTAATCCAGGGATTCTTGTCAATTCTTCTATGATGAGTATTTAGCATTGACATATAACTAATGATTGATAATGATTGTGTTTTCCTGAGTTAAAAATATATATTGTGCATGTGTTTTGGTGAGGTAGTTGGCCGACAGGAATAATGAAGCATTAGGTTTTTTACCAAATTATTCTCGTTCTTTTTTCCCTTAGTGGGATCAATGAAATTCTTGATATTATACTTGAGGCATTTGATTCTTTTCTTTCAATCAAATCAATCAGGTTCATTAATCTGATACACAAAAAATAAGGAGAATAATTAATATTTAGTTGGCTTTTGCTATTATTTTTTTCGGATTGGTTAATATTTTTTATTATTGGCTCTAGTTGTTTTGATCAAGTCACTAAAATAAACGGCATTGGATTGAAGTTTAAAGATTTTTTAACGTAGGTTCTGTGGCTCCCCTTCTTTGGGCCAACAATACCTTATAATTGTAATATAGGTAATGTTGAGGTTCAAGTCTCCTTTAATGCACAACATAGGAATAAGTTATTGAAATTTTTTAATAAAGGGTTGCTTATATTGTTAATATTATGATTTTATTCCTTAATTTTATACAAAAAATATTTTTAATTTATTAATTTTATTATTAATTCTGAATACAAAAATTATTATTATTAGAAAATAAAAAATTATGAATGGTCATTCTCAAGAATATAAGAATTAGAATTTTGGTTCTTCCTTCATATAACCATTCTCAATTTTGGTTCTTCAACTTTCCCTTCTCAATCTTCTTATCTCTCTCTCTCTTCTTCTCTGCTACCTTCGCCGTTTGAAATGGGAATTTCTTCGAGTAACGGAAGAAGATGCAATTATTTTCATAATCCACATCTTCCGCCACCTTTCCATTACTCGGCAGAATCTCCTCCCCTTCCGCCGCCGCCTCATGGCCACTATTTCGCCTCATCCACGCCTTATGCTCTGCAAAGCAACAACTATGTGCCTCCCCCTCCTCAGACCCATGTCTTCTGTTACTCAAATACGTATAGCAATTGTTCCAATTATTCTAATTCTATGGTATTTAGGCTTCAGTATCCCCCATCTTATTATGTAAATCATGCTAATGGGTGGTCTGCAATTTATCCTTCGGATGGTTCTGTCGTCTCGCCACCGCCCTATGTTGATCATCGAGCGGCTAAGAAGATCAGGAACGATGTGAACGTGCATAAAGATACATTGCGGCTGGAGGTAGATGAGCATTACCCTGATCAGCGCTTGGTTTCATTCGTTTTCGATGCCTTGCATGATGGGAGGTTAGGACTAAGGACTTCCTTTGATACTTCACTTTGTTCCGGAAGATTTGAATTAGTTTAACTGTTAAGTTGTTGCTGCATTAGTATGTATGAGGGTGGGGTGGTTAGGATGAATTTTGCGTTGGTAATGATCGTAAGGTGGATGTCTTGTCTTTCATACAAATGATAGAAGTTTTTGCCTCAAGAAATGATTTTTCTAATTTTTACCTGATTCTTTTCGCGGCTTAGAAGAAGTCTGTTATATTTATTAACCCCTTAGGTCCTAAATATACTAGTTGCTGGATTTATTTTGATTCTGAATATAAATATAGGACGTCAATCTTATTTGTCTCCCTCATTTAATATTTGTCTCCCCATTCAAGCCCTCAATAGAATAATGATATCTTAGGGGAGTTTTACACAGTAGCAGTAAATAACCTTGTTTTATGTTTGGGGCTAGTATCAAGAAACTAACTTTACTGGGAAATTCTTCTTTTTGTTTCCCTCACATTTATATCAGTCTAATATACCCACTATTGAGAATTTTCCCACCTCCAATGAAATGCAGAGATTGTTAGAATGGAATTTCGCCATCACGTCAATATATCTTTCCAAGAAAGTGAGGGAATTCAATGTGTTTGTTAATCATTCGAGATTTGGGATAATTTGCAAGCCTTCTAGCTGCTACACCTATCACCTATGCCTTTGATGCTTATCATGAATCATGTAATCATAGTTAATATATCTTCCAGCAGATTGCTGGAAAATATGGTAGTGTAGAGGGAGGGAGCCATTACACCCGTGTCAAGCATTTAAATCTAAATCATCAAAAAAATTGTTTAAAACAAGATATCAACTTTTAAATTAAGGACCTTAAACGTGCATTCATTTAAGTGAGCTTCAACTTGATAAAGTAGTTTTGATTTGCATGGTGTTTCTTATGGAATGGTCCTAATAAGATTACTCCTTTTTTTTCTGATTGGCAGCATTACTATAATCTACTTTGCAAAGGAGGAGGGAAAATGTAGGTTTGTACCATTGTTTCCCAGTGTATTTGAGCCAATAAGAATCCCTTTTCAGAAAGGGATAGGCCAGAAATTTTGTCAGCCCTCAGGAACAGGCATTGACAAAGGGTTTTTCGAGTTGGATGATCTGTCAAAACCCTCACTTGGAGATGATGTCTTCCCTCTTGTAATATGTGCTGAAACGTGTTTGATAACTTCAGCAGATGAAAATCCCGCCAATTCCATGCTAGATTTTTCTCCACCCATGCAGATTACTCAAGCCATAGTAGAGAAAGGCGATGGTGATGGTCCTTTGCAAGTAAAAGTGGACAGGCAGATTCTGTGGATTGATGGGATCCGTTATGAGTTAAGAGAGTTATATGGAATAGGAGGCTCAGGAGCAGCTGATTTTGATGACAATGATTCTGGGAAGGAGTGTGTAATATGCATGACTGAACCCAAGGACACAGCTGTATTACCTTGTCGACACTTGGTAAGATTTCATATCAAATCTACTTATGTTATGGTGTTAGCACTTGTACCGGATAAGGTCTACTGAAATGGGAGGCTGGTTTTGTCATGATCATGGATTGTGGACAGCCATCTGTAGGAGTTTCACTATATCTATATTTGGTAGAATAGGCCACTTGGCCGTTTCATGATCCTTGCATCATCTAGATTTCTCTTTTCTTCCACTCATGTGATCTTTGCTTTCTATATGGTTTCAAAGCTGTCAGCTCTTTGTATCTTTTCAGATCATGTATGTACTGTTAAAACTGATAAAACAGAACAATATATCTTGCGATGATTTCATTTTCCATATGATTATTCTGATTATAATACACCCGTTGTGTTTTCCAGTGCATGTGCAGCGACTGCGCACAAGCTTTGTGGCTTCAATCGAATAAATGCCCAATATGCCGTCAATCTATCCAGGAACTTATAGAAATTAAGATAAACAACGGTGATTGTTGGGATCTTAGATGGTAAGTTGTATGCTAGTAGCATCAAATTCCTTCCTTTTAGCTTTGTCTTCGTGTCTGCAATCAGGTTATGTATAGAAAATTCCATTTTGTACATTGTGCTAATGTTCTTCTGTTCATAGTCCTTATGTACTGTATTAAAAAAGAAAACTAAACGCGGTTTTCTGCATAGATTTTTACATGTTTATTCTTTCCTTACCTTTTGTCTGAGGGATATTTGACAGAAGGCAGTTTTTCAAGTCTTTGAAGAATTAGGTACATGAAACAGCCTGGTTTGATTTTTGGAAAACTCTATTGTGCGGGTTGTAAAATTCCTCCCTTAAAGAATGGGATTACGTTTGAATGTTATCATGATTCACTCATGCTATTTAACTAGTCAACACCATTGGTTTGCCTTTATGCCTCCTATCTATATACACACATTTGGGGTTTAACATGATGGGACTGTGATCTAAATTTTTTGCTTTATTCTCATGAATGTGACACGGAGTATAATAAAGAAAAAGGTAAGATTCCAGTTGTTGGAGGTGGATTTCTTTTTCACTTGCAGCAATAAAGAGTCTGGAGATAATATTGCCTTACAAGTTCAGAATCTTCTGAGCATGTACAGGTCAGAGGCTGCCAACTTTTTTTTAGCAAAATGGACAGATTAAGGTAACATAAATAGATTAAGTTAATTTAGACTTAATGAGGCTGCCAACTTTTTTTTTAGCAAAAGGGACAGATTAAGGTAACATAAATAGATTAAGTTAATTTAGACTTAATTTCCGCTATATTGGCAGAAAATTTAATTGTTAATCAGTATGTAAATATGCAGAGACATCTTGGAAGTAGGTAAGATTGGAGTATAAAGAAGTTGGTCCCCAAATATTCATTCAATTGCTGAAATTTTTAAGTTGTATTATACTCTTAACAGTCTAAGACTATGATTCGAATTTTGCCAGACAGGTTTCTTAAATGAAGAAACCAATACGTATATGGTCTCTTTCCACTCATTTGAATTAATACTCAGTCGTTAACGGGGGAAGCAGGGAAGCAAAATCAAAAAATCAAAACAAGAAGCCAGCTATCCTAAACCAAAGTATTTCAAATTATAATGAGATCTCTATGTTGTTAGACACTAGTAAATAGTTTGACTCGGGTACTCAACGGAGACACTACTTGTGATCACTGTGTAAATGAGAAATAAATTTCTAATATTTATTCAAAAAATATAGGGGCACTATCTGAAGAGAGTAGAGAGAGAATGGCTGGATCGTTGCCGAGACCCAAGAGTAATGACTAATGAATGATCCACTTGCCTTCTGAATCTGACATTCAGTTCTCATTTAAATTTATTTATCCCATGTATCAAAAAAAAAAAATTTATTTATCCCTTCAGATACCCATTCCACGACCGGGTAGGTTTATTAATTATCTCATAATTCTGGAAGTCGATTTCTTTTCCTGCACACGATTCCACTTGGATTGCTGTTAAAGTTTGGTAAATTTTGTTTGGTCACATTAGGTTTTAATTATTAGTAAATGCCTCTCATTTGAAGGAATTTTCTCAGAAGACCCAATTTTGAGTTTTGTTTTTTGTTTGTGTTTTTTTTTTGGGGGGGGATGGTGGGAGGTCCCTCCCTTGTCACCAACAACTAGCATAGTTTTCTCATTTTTGGTCTGTTACAGATTTCTCATTTTTGGTCTGTTACAGAGATAAACTTCTTTTTAAAAAATTTTTTGCTTGAGCCAAGACAAGATTGAATGCTACTGAACTTGTTTATAAAGAAAGCAAAAAATTGGAAGGCAAAAGAAAAACAAAACTTTTAAGCGATTCTGCCCGCAAGATGAAACATCTGTCAGAGAAGAGACATATAAATGTAAGGTCTTTTTCTTTGGAAATCACACTGCTATTAATTCTCACTGCACCCAAAAAAGCATAATATATGTAACCTATGATAAATTATTTCTTCCTGACCTGCTTTTCTTTTTGCCTGCAATAAGGAAAATTGAAGTTCAAAACTGAGAAACTGGGCAAGGCATTCATTCCATTTCAAGTTAATCCAACTGCATAGTGCATCCAAGTTTCAAGACACACATACACACACATTTTAAAAAGTAAATATAATCAGGTCAAGATCTCTCAGAACATGCTGGAATATACAAAAGAGAAGCATTTAGATATTCATCTGTGCTTTTTATTGCAGATTGTCTTTACTCTTCTTTAGCATTTGCTTGCTCCTTTGTAGATTATGTCTCTTCTTCTTCTTTTTTTAACTGTTTGGAAGTTATGATAAGTTGATTAATAATCTCATGAGAATCAAAACTTTCCCTAGTGGTCAAATCTTCTCAGCATCTATGCTCCCATTATTGGTTTCCCAAACCAAGCTAAAATCTAGAGATATAGAAACAGAGGCCATGTGTGAGACTGAGAGAACTTTTTGTTGGCGAGCCTCAATAAATACGCAATGCCCTCCATTTTAATGTTCAATCTTATTCTCTATCATTCAATCACATTTTACATACCCAGATGGTTGGTCATGTCAAGGCTTCCACAATGTTGACAAAATCTCTAAAATTGCTGTTGAGATTTCTCTACTAATTTTTTGAACAAATTCATTAATGAAATCATAGAGCGTACCATTCCTGTCTTGTCAATTACCTTTGTTGCCTCATTTAAACATGGCTATAGCGTTGCCATTGAAGGTCTGAAACACCTTGTCTTCGTCTATATTCATCTCTAATTCAAACTTTTACCGATGAAAGTTGAATGTAACAAATAAAATTGATCATCCACAACGTAACAAGGTAAAATTTGAATCTTTATTTAGAGGGGTGTTCACATTTAATGCTCAATAATATATCTGTCAGATTGCATGTGTTAAAAGAACCCGTGCATTTAGGGGGGAAGTGATTATTTTTGTTTGTGGGGTTGGTGGCTTTTAAATTTTGAGGTCACAACAAATTAGAACCGATATATCAATCAATCTAAAGAGGAAGGTCAGGTTCATTTCTCAATTGTATCTGATGACAAAAGGTACATCCCATGTGTTATAAAATTAATCCTAATCTAATGTCCTTTGCTTCAGACGTAGGCCAAGCAGAACAAACAAAAAAAAACAATGTTAGGAGTTATCTCTGCACTCTGGTAACTTGCCATTGAAGCAGTCTTTGAGGGGTCAAGTTGAGATATTCAAAGAACTGAGAAGTGTGAAAAGGGAAGGTTTAGACTTTTGAGAAGCGGCACTAATAAATTCACTTCCAAAATAATGGGCCCCACAATCCCAAACTCGGCCTTCACCCAATTTTTTTTTTCCAAACTCAATTGTTTTAGAACAAACACACACAATTGCATGGAGAAGTGCTTTATGTTAATAAATATGTGAAAAGATTTTTATTTCTGTGATTATGTATTACGGGAAAAAGTGAAAAAAATCAATGTCCAGACACACTTGATTTATCAGTCTTCAGTAAAATATTGAGGCAGAACAAGAGTGAAAAATCAAATACTTGTAATCGGAAAAGGTTAGGAGTCAAATCTGCTTCTCGTGAAGAACAACAGTAACGTGTTGTCCTTATTTTTTTCCATAAATAAGTACTGTTGGGTCCCACGTGTTTTATTAAGTTTGAAATATAAATTGCAATATTTATAATTTATAAATCGCAAATTCATATATATACAGATTTTTTTTTTACAATGCCGGCTGAAAGCATTATATAAAATATCTAACAATTCAATTGGACTAAAAATTAACCAACCACAGAATTAAATGTCAAAAGATTAAGGTTCAAATGTTTATAGGGCTCGAGTCAATACACAAAATCATGATTCAAATTATTTTAGCATGCAGACAATCCAAGTGATAAGCGATTTATAAGTAATTTTGTGAGCATTTTAAATATGAAGACATGATCTGATCCTA
>JANTPZ010150415.1:0-10049 GCA_025593235.1 Vachellia pachyceras
GAAATGATATTCAAGATCTAATCTTGAAATTTGAATTTCAAAAGATATTCAAGATCTAATTTTGAAATTCGAAATTTGAAATTCAAAATGTGAAATTCGAATTTTGCAATCTTAATTTGGATTAAATTGATCTGATCAAATCATATCCATTTAATTAATCCAAATAATGAGCCAATGAATTTAATTTATCTTTATAAATTAAATTAATGCTAGTTATTTAATTTATTAAATAAATTAAATATTAAACTAACACACACAAATATTATTTACATAATATTGCGCAACTTCAAATTTTAACATATATATACATATATTTAAAATTTGAATAAACCCTAGAAATAAAGTTCTTGTTGGGCTTTTTTGCGTACGACCCTGTAGGCCCATATAAAGTTGGTAGTGGGCTAATCTCACCATAAGTCCACAAGTCGCAAGCGGTCTCTAGCAAGACATTACGACTACCCAAATCATACGGAAATCATTAACACGACACAACATTTTATGCAACCACATCACGTCCCTTTTGTCACGCGATATCTCGGTCAAGGATGAGGCATGGATGACGTCATCCTCATATTCCTGACCATTACTTTCTTAATCCCTGAATAGTCTGATCAAAGAAATGAAAACCCCTTTTCGTTACACTATGCCCATACATTTCTCAGACTCACTCATCGAGGGGCCCTGTAATATTTCTCAACTAATGTGAGGGATAAATCCCATCTTGATCACTCACATTCTTCCACATGAAAACCCTAAGCCTGATCATAGCCTTTATCATCACCTGGTCAAAGGTAACTTTTGACTAAGTCAAAACTTAGCGACTCTCATGTAGGAATCCATGATGATCTCAGGTCAAAAGGTGTGACGTGATTACATATGAGATAAGCTAATGACTTAATCCATGCAACTTTCTCATAGCGGATCGGTCCAGCACCTTGTACTCTTACAAGTGCCTATGACTTTGATTCGTGTCTCCATATATTATCAAAGTCATACTGGTCTTACTTTTTCTTTGTTCCCACATAGATAACCGACCAGGGACATTTAGGACAATATTCATAATTTGCACATGGATGCAATTATCATAATAAACATGCAAAAATTATGATAATTAAATGGAGAAAATACATTAAAATAAATAATGTGTGAGTTACAATGATTGGCCCTTAGGGCACAATTTCCAACAGGAGGGACTTCTCGCCTCTTGTTAGATGCCAAAATTTCTAGGATAAGAGAGCTTGGACTCTGTTATAAGTACTTGCAAAAATAAGCACTTGCAGGTCATTTTATTGGAGATGGATCCTAAAGACGATCCAAGGGGAAACAAAACTGAAGAAGTGGTTTTGGAAACTGCACCATAGGAACACCATGGCTTCATTCAACTCTCTCACCTTGAGGACAAGGTGGAACTTTTAGGGGCGGGTAATGTTACATATCAGACCTATAAAAGGAAAGTTAGGGGGACAGAATAAAGAAGTTTAAGGTTGTAAGGAGGCTCAAGAAGTCAGCAGATACTTTTTGCTTTTTGACTTCTATGCTTATTTTTTAGGTTCTGTTGGTTTTGGTGAAGGTAGGCTTTGAATGTTGTTTTGCTGTTAAGTTAGGAGAGTCCTGGTGTCTCAAATACCAGAGGGGGCTGAGGGTGTGACCCTGGCCATTTATTGCTTTGAGTGTTTTCTTGTAACTTTCTCTCCAAGACAGTGCAATCCCTTGTAACATTGTTTTGGTCCTCTTTAATATCAGTTTCTCAGTATTCTTCCAGTTCTGGAGTGACCAATCTGCATTAACTCTTGCTGATAGAATAGCTGTTGCAGTGGGCTACATCAAAGAGCCGCACGTCAGGAAGTAAGAGTTCAATAGAGAGATAAAGCGCAACCAAATTTTGAGGGACCGCAGAGTTTTTCTTTAGGTAGCGGCATGTTATTGAATTGAGAATTTTGGCTGGATTGGAGGGTTAATTGCTTGACTTAGCTTAGTGATGATGGTTCTACACTTAACACTCCTACTCATTTATTTTATTAAACTCTGGTCCACCAGATCCCACACTTTTCTCTCCCCAATTTTGCATTTCTGTATCAAATATTCTGCAACTATTCTTTTGGAATTAGCCTAAAATTTATTTGCTATTTTTCTACATGATGTCTGTTATCTTTGTGTGGTTGGCTTTATCTAAAGCAAAGTAAAAGGCGAATGAATGCAGCTGTGGTGTTTGTTGAGACAAATCATCCCCTTCCCTCGAGCTTCTTGATGCTATGTTGTGCAAGGAAGGAAAAATTGGTCTGGGCGGTAGGCTCATCTGGAAAATAATGGATTTGTTTACTTTACGTTTATCTTTGTTTTTGTTCTAATTCTTCAGACTTAAAACCATGTGTTTCAATCTTTGAAGGAGTAAAATGGCTGTAGTTTTATGTTAATAGGGATTAATGTTTTAAACGGAATGAAATCTGATGTATCAAAATTTATGTCTAGGAATCAAATTAAAGTTGGGATTTATGTTTAGGAATCAACATTAAAGTTAGTATAAAAAAGATTGGATGAAGTAAAAATAAACAAGGGGGTGCCAATCTTCATCAACTTGGGTGGGGGCCAGTTCCATGAGATTCGATGGAATCCAATTCCCACAAACTCATAAAATAGAGTGCCACTTTCTCTTTCACTGAGGCCGTAGCTTTAAAATCACAATATCGCAAAACTAAACCTGGTACAATGCTAGATAATGAAATCATTCATCGTTAAAACAAAGATTCCACCCTAAGGCCTTGTTTGGTTCAAGATAGAGGAGAGGTTGGATTAATTAAAAGTAGGTGTGGTCAAAGGAGGGGAGGTTATAAGCTTTGTTTGTTTCAAAAGAAGGTGATTGTATATGAGATATTTTAATAATTCTTGTTTCATTCAGAAAGATAAGGGAGAGGAGCAAATTTTTAAAGTGATGTTTATATTAAAAGGATCATTTTTTAGAATATTTGAATTAAAAAAACGCATTACTTCAACTTATATATAGTAAAATAATTTTATGTAATATTTTAAAGATAGTAATATTTAATTTCATTATGCTATTTGATCTTTAACTATGTTGTTGTATTGCAGAACATTTCGTGATGCTACGGGGTGACAACAAAATATTCACAGTAAGATATAAACTTTTTAAAGTACACAAAGTCCCAAACTGAAGAATAAAAAATACAACAATGTCTAAACATCAAACTTGATCAAAGAAAAAACTCATTAAAAAAGGTGATCAGATCTTGTTGAGGTTGGACGAGGACGAGGACGGTGATTAGAACTTCGTTGGAGACTGAGGCCGGGAATGACGACGTTCTTGATGAAGGCAATCCAAATATGCATAGAAGGGTGTCCTTCATACCCCCAACTTCCTCTCCAGAACTTCCATTATTATCTTCTTCAACTTCTCCTCCGTCGGCTTCCCCTTCCCCTTCCCCTCCCTGTGATATTTCTCGTATTCATCTGACAGCTTCTTCATCGCTCTCACCTGACAAGGCCTGATTGAACGACACGGCGACGACCGAAGAGGAGGAAATGAGAGCTAAGGAAACACGGTGCTGCAGAAGAAAGGGAGAAGAAAGGGTTTCGTGTGTGTTTGAAATGAGTTTACGGATTTCAAAAAGAATTTACCGCATTCAACAAGAATTTACGGATTTTAAAATGTTTTTTATAGATTTTAAGATACCTTTTATCTTGATTTACGTGTACCGTCAGAAAAAGATTTCTCAAATATGCATTTTAAGTCATGAGAGGTACTCATGGAATATTTAAAAATGACAGGTAATTTAGTCCAGCTGTAAGAACAATTTTTACAAAAAAAAACTCAATTTTAAAGGGTAGAGAGAGGAGGGGAGGGCTGAATAAAAAAATAAAAATTGGCACCGCACCTCCCCTCATTTTTTTCAACCAAATAAACACACTTATCTCCATCACGCTTCTAGTATACCCTTCCCTCCCAAAACACCAACCAAACTTGATGTGCCCATTTACGTGAGTATTGGACAAACACGTTTACATAATTTAAAATAAAACTCATTTTAAATATTTATTTTGTAAACCATAAATTACATTGTAAAAATAATTTTCACCGTTAATCTAAACACCGCTTGTGACAACGCTACAAAACCGCATTTTGCATTCTTGGATGCTCAATACCAATGATTGGTATACTTTTTGGTCAAGTCGCCCTATCACTATTCTACCATCACCGTTCCAAGATTCCAAGAACAACCTCGTTACGGTGTCCGTTTGGGAACGCAGTAGAAAAGTATTTTTACGCAAGTCGATATAAATATGTGAAAAAGATTATTTCATTTTATAGAAAAGCACTGTTAAACGTGCGTTTACCTTTTCCAAACGCTCCGCCCAACATGCATACTGAGCTGTAGACTTCTCGAGCAAGTTTCAAAAAAAGTTGTATACTTAAAAGTAGATCACCCTCTCCTCTTCCTTCGTGGTTCTCTCTCAACTGCTTTCCCTTCTCTCACTATCTCTCCCTCTGACATCCCGATTCCTTCGTTTGAGGTAAGTCCTCTTCTTGGTTATGTTGTGTTTTCGATTATTTGTCTTCGATTACATGGAAGAATTCGATTCATACTAGATGTGTATTTGTTGTATTCTAAGTTCTTATTGTTCCTCCTCTTCAGATGTTTGTATGCGTTTTATCATTGTTTTGTGTTCTTTAACTAAGCTGTAGTGATGGGGTGCTTACTGTAACGGTATTGTGCCTGTTTGGGAAGCCATTTTCTCAAACGGTGTAAAAATCATTTCGAAATTCATAAAAACCATCTTGAAATCCGTAAAACTATCTCAAATTTCTCAAAATGCCTCAAAATCTGTAAAATCCATTTTTTCAACGGAGTTCCGAAACAAGCAGATTGCTTTTGTTTACACCCTGAATCAAGAGTTTACGTTTTCCTTTTCATGAATTTCATTCCTTGGACCCAGGATTTGTTTTATGAAATATTTATGTTTTTATATGCGTCTCTTCTGTCTTTTTAGCAGAGATGGCAGTATCAGATGAAGTCCCAACTCCACAGATGGTGGGAGATGCTTTTGTGGATCAGTATTACTTTATTCTTCTTCAACAACCACACCTAGTTGACAGATTTTATCAAGAGACTAGCGTACTAAGCCGACCTGAAGAAGATGGGAGTACGAGCTTGGTGACCACTATCGATGTAAGCATGTTTCCTTGATTTAATGCTGTGATGTGATGGTTGACTTCAACAAGCGGAATTATGGGCAACCATTTTCTTCGTTTAATTTAAGAAAAACAACGCAATAACTAAGTGTGTGTTTGGGAAATCTACCGGGAGAAATAAATTTACAGATTTTGAGGTATTTTGTGAATTTCAAGATGATTTTATAAATTTTAAGATGGTTTTAATAAATTTCGAGATGATTTTTACAGATTCAAAATGATTTTATATTGAAATATGTGTACCGTTTGGGAACCGGTATTCCCAAACAAGCACCAACTATAAAACAATAGTCATATCCAGACGTATGATTTTTTTTTTCTGTCAGAGATAGAGAGCTGAATTTTAATCTCAAGTCAGCTGTGAGGAAATTGATGATATTATAGAGCTGGATGTACTTGAATCAAATTTACTACCACTATCTTTTCTTTTCCCCCAAAATGCTATGGGTATATTCATCTCCCCCATGGACTTTCTTAACTATTTTCAATATCCATTTCTGTCTTGATCACATGAGATATTCAAAATTCTAGACTGGGGTATTGAACCGATTGAGACAGTGATTCAAAGGTTGATGGGTTAAATCGGGATCAACTCGGAGTTAGACTGACTATATTAAAATAATATAGTTTAGTATATTATATTTTATTTTAAAAAATTAATAGAAAAAATTTAAATATTATTTTATTTTACTCATATTTTTTTGAAGTTTAATGAACTATCAGTGATAAAAACAATTGGTAGCGTTTTAACATAAGAATATAAGGAAGTCAATTGCGATTTTTATTCACTGTGATTTTATTCTATGATAAACGCAGTGTGCGAAGAAGTGGTAGCTTTTTAACATATTCTATTATTCTACTTTTTTGTTCAAATCTCTTGGGTATCGCAAGAAGTGGTTTGTTTGTAGTGGATAATATAATCTGCTTCATGTTGGACAGGGCATTAAGAAGAAGATCCTCTCTCTAGATTACACAAGCTTTAGGGTGGAGATTCTGAGTGTAGATGCTCAACCATCATATAAGGATGGGGTGATGGTTGTGGTGACTGGCTGCTTAACTGGAGATGATGATCTGAATAGAAAGTTTACCCAGTCATTCTTCCTAGCCCCACAGGACAAAGGCTACTTCGTTCTGAATGATGTGTTTAGATATCTCGATGACCACAAGTCTTTTACTTTCCGTTTCGCTGATGAAAGTGCTCCAACAGCTATTTTCACTCCAGAACCTGGTAATTCCTGTTGCCGTTGCTTTGCACCAATGTACTTGTTCCTGTCACTTGCCTATTTTCGTTAACTCCTTAACTTGGTAAATGTTTTGAGCTTAAAATGATGCTGATGAAAGTACTGCAACAGCTCCAACAGCTACTACTTTCACCCCAGAACCTGGTAATTCCTGCGGCCGTTGCTTTGCACTGATGCATCTGTTCCTGTCACTTGCCTGCTTTCCTTAACTCTTTAACTGGGTAAATGTTTTGGGTTTAAAATGTTGCTTGTAAATACAGAACCCACTCATGTTCCTGAAAACATTCCACCTAGCCAAGCTGCTATCGTGGACGATGGCATTAATGCCAAAAAAGAAGTGAATCAACAATTAGATAAGGGGGAGTCATCAGCAACTGAAGAAGTGGTGGTTTCTAATGCTGTGAAGGAGTCAAGTCAGCAGGAAAGTCACCCAGTCAATGACCAGACTGCTTCTAACACCCCGGAGGATACTCGCAAGAGTTCCCTTGCATCCATTGTGGGTCCTATTTATTATCACTTCCATCAATCCTATTAATTTATTTATTCTTTTTGAAGTGACTGATGGCTTGTTATTATTTTGGGTTCAGGTGAATGTTGTGATAGAAAATGGTCCTCGCTTATTGGAAATTGGGTCGTTCTTGCTTGATGTATGGAGTCGTTCACGTGCAACTGGTCCATGTTCTGCCTCATGCTGCTTCCTATTTTTTGATTTGTAGATTTGTTTCTGGTTTTCATGGCGGTGATAATATTTCCTAACGTCTGTATTTTTTGATCCTGCAGCTAATAATGATAGAGTGAAATATTCATCCGGGCGTGGTGGTTACAGGGGCCGTGGCAATTCTGGCCGTGGTCGCGGCTTTCAAAGCGGTGGAAGAGGTGCTCGTCGGAAGTAATATGAGTTCACTTCAACGCCCCACCTTTGTCATGCGACCTCTCCTCCCACTCCTCTGGTTTTTCCCCCTTCCATCCTTTTACTCCATCCCCTTCTCACTCTCCCCGCTATAACGACAGCCATAGTTGCTGCTAGTGCTTGAACTGTGTGTCATACAATATCTTTGATGCTAGAGTTGTTGTGCTTCATGGCAATTTATGTTATGAGTGTTGTAAAAATGGTGATGTGTGTCATATAAAGAAACTCCTGCGTTGCTTTGGTGGGAGGAAGACTAATGATATATAAGTTATCCTATAGTTGTGGTGGGTTAAAAGAGTCAAAAGGAAGGTAAGTCTCATGCAGACAACGATGGATCATCAGAAGGCAAATGTAGTTAACAATTGTCGATTTGCCCCCTTAAACGTGAGATAAAATGCGATGACGGGCTTTTTACAAAAATTTCTTTTTGAAATTATGAATAAAATTTTCTTATCATGAAAATAATTTTGCTTTTCCCGGAAGGCTTATTTTTTCATCTGAAGAATTTGAAACCCTACATGTCTGGAAATTTGACCGTTCCCAATGGTAAAAAATACACAGGTTGAAGCGCTCTGAACCTCTTCGTTTCGTGACCAGCGGCCTTTCCGGACATGTACATTCCTTCTGTGTCTACTCAGTGTCTATATATATTATGCCTCCTGGTAAAACAGACAACATATAATTTTCCTCTTCTTGGCCTATCTCTCTCTGTCTCTTGCCTTCCACTGAGCTCCTTGCTTCACAATCAGTCTCTATGTATAAGAGGCATCTGGTCGAACAGACAACATATAATTTTCCTCTACCGAACCTATCTCTCTTTGTCTCTTGCCTTCCACTGAGTTCCTTGCTTCCCAGTTAGTCTCTCTCTCTCTCTATATATATATGAGGCATTCTGGTCGAACGAATAACATAATTTTTCTCTGGCCGACCTATCTCTCTCTGTCTCTTGCCTTCCACTGGGTTCTTTGCTTCTACCAGTTCTGGTCTCCCTTGGTGTTGTTTGTGTGTCTCTTGCTCATAGTATTTCTAGCAATAAGCTTGTCCGTTAAATGCAGCAAAGCGTACCCCTCATTCATATACGACAATGACCAAGCAAGCAAGCAAATTCACTCGAAAAACAATAACCAAGCAAACAAAATTCTCTCTTCAAAATTAAACAACAACATTTCTACGTACACCTCATCAACAAGTCTCCAAGTCGAAGGAAGACCCAATGAGATCACACAAAATTCAGATACGAAGCGTCATTTAAATCATCGTGATTTACACAAATTGTAGCCTAGTCAAACTATCACTCCAGGATTGCAGAAAAAAGAACAAAGGTTTCCCCCTGATATGCATAATATCAACTATTTCTTCACAAAATTCACAATCAGTTGCTGAGATGGGGACACTAAAAGCTCATGGAGAGGGGAAATCAAAAGAACATATATCATCCAAAGATAAGGATTAGAAGGAAGGCGGTAAATTTGAGACTAATTGGTAAACCCTTGACCATCACCATCGTTGATACCACGATGAATGATGTCAAAAGAGCTTGGAAGGGTCAATCACTCCCACATATCACATTACGGAAAGACTCAAGAATGTAGAATATGAACCACTGCGACAATACCCACAATGTCCTGTAGATGAGCAAGACGACGAAGGATGGAATAATCAAGAATCCAGACGGAGAAAGAGATATCGGTGAAGCAAACCACGAAGGCTTCGTTGAACTGAGCGAGAAATCAAACTACAAAGGGACAACGGTTTCCACATCGGCTATGACGGTGGAGACGGCAGTGTCAGCAGCTGGAAGTGAGAGGAAAGGCGGGCAAATCGGACGAAGAAAACTATCCAAGAAAAAGGCACTTGAGATGGAGGATGGAACAGACATTGTACCTGTTTGTTGTCTGTTAAATAGTTGAAGTCTACGTAATAGCTTTTATTGCTAATCTAAAGAGATACATTTTGAAAGGGGTTCTTGTTTGAGAAAATTTTTGCAAAGAAATAATAGAAAGTAAAATTTGCGTTACCAATAACAGAAAAATGAATAAAAAACTGAAGAATCTCGCGTAAGTGATTTAGTGCTCGTTTGACGGGTCAAATTTTAAAACCTAGATTTTCTCTTTTCTATTTTATCTTTTCTATTTTTCCTCTTTTCTTTTTCCTACTTTTTCTGTCTTTCTCTTTCTTAATTTCCTCTTTCTTAAAATCCGTAAAAGCTATAACTTCCCAAACATAAATCACTTTTCAAAACCTAGATTTTACCTCGAAATCTGTGAAACCTAGGTTTCAAACTAACTTCCCAAACGAGCCCTTACCCTCTGCTTGTATGGAGAGAAAACTGAGGAAGAAATGAGTTTTTCCCTACTTGGATGCAGAAGAAAATGTGGGAGGAGAGAAAATGATGTGAGTCTCACACCCCATTTTCTCTCCAACTTTTCTCTCCATATATGGAAAGAAAATGAGAAGAAAATTTCTTTCCACCTGATACCCCTCTAAAATAAAAACTTCCCTCCCTTTTTTCATTGTTTTCCCGCATAGTTTCATTCCATTCGACTTCCATCGGTGTCTCTTCATCGACTCCCTCTCCATCCTCGGAAGCTCGCCCTCCTTTAGATAACGACTCCACGGTGTGCTCTTGATTTATATGCGTAGCTATTTTATATGATGAATAGTTAAAAGCTGACATATTTACTGATCTGAA
>JANTPZ010150415.1:10069-29245 GCA_025593235.1 Vachellia pachyceras
AACTTCCCAAACAAGCCCTTACCCTCTGCTTGTATGGAGAGAAAACTGAGGAAGAAATGAGTTTTTCCCTGCTTGGATGCAGAAGAAAATGTGGGAGGAGAGAAAATGATGTGAGTCTCACACCCCATTTTCTCTCCAACTTTTCTCTCCATATATGGAAAGAAAATGAGAAGAAAATAACCCTGGGAGTTTGGTTCAGTGGTAGGGGCTGATCCAAGCTTAATCAAGGTCAGGGGTTCGAACCCTGTCTTGGGCATGCAGCAGCTTCCCAGGGCCAGCTGTCCCTCCCATCGAGGAGCCCGCACAAACCAGCGAGGGGATTAGTCACTGCTGCCGGCGGTGGATACCCTGGTTAATACCCTTACCTAAAAAAAAAATGAGAAGAAAATTTCTTTCCACCTGATGCCCCTCTAAAATAAAAACTTCCCTCCCTTTTTTCATTGTTTTCCCGCATAGTTTCATTCCATTCGACTTCCATCGGTGTCTCTTCATCGACTCCCTCTCCATCCTCGGAAGCTCGTCCTCCTTTAGATAACGACTCCACGGTGTGCTCTTGATTTATATGCGTAGCTATTTTATATGATGAATAGTTAAAAGCTGACATATTTACTGATCTGAATTTTTACAAACATTGTATGCTCATCATGAGTTCTGAAATTTATTAATAAACTGTAGATGGAAAAGTGGAAGTTACAGGGATTACACTGGACTAACAAAAAATGAAATAATTTTTGGGGATTAACATGTGCCACGAGTAAGGTGAGCCAACCAAATTTGGCCGCATTGTTGATCTGGAATTGGGTTGATAGACACATATTCAACTTTGTCTTGACTTAGCCTTTGATTTCGATGGAAGCTCCTCACTGTTACCGCCATAGATATATTTCCTTGCATGTTTTTTAATCTTTGCTAATTTGTCTTGACTTGGCCTTTCTTTTAGCTCTGTTACCGCCACTTGCATATTTCCTTACTTTGTCTTGACTTAGCCTTTCTATTATCTTGTTTGGTGTATGTGTTTTTTAATCTTAGTAATTTGTTATATAGATGATCAACCATAATAAGGAAGGATTTAATGAGGATTTTGAAGAAGAAATGTTGGATTTTGAAAATGTAGTTAAAGAGTTGATAAATTTTGATGTGGCAACCTCAAACCATGTGTTGCAAGAATGGAAATGGCGTAGGCGAATGTGTGTGGTCCAACTTGTTTGCCATATTGTACACTTAATATATTTGTTGGGAGAGATGTCAACACTAGTTGATAGGTCTATAAGTGATAGTAATTCTGAAAGAGAGAGCATGAGAAGAATATTCATGAAACAATTGGAGGAGACAGAAAAATATCATGATGTTGTTCGTATGGGACCGCAAGCATTTCTACATTTATGTGCTAAACTTAGAAACACTGGTAAAGTTAAAGATTCTAGAAATGTTCCAGTTGAGGAGCAAGTGGCAAAGTTTCTTCACACATTAGCACATAATGTTAGAAGTAGAACGATGGCTTTCTACTTTAATCGATCTAGGGAAACTATTAGTCATCATTTTCATAATGTACTATGTGCTATTGTCTCTCTCGAGGGCGAGTATCTTGTGCAACCTTCTGGCTCAGAAGTTCCTCCAGAAATTTTTAATAATGAAAGGGTCTACCCATATTTTAAAGTAAGTGTTTATATTTGTGAATCTATGTAATGTCACTATATATACATATGTATATAATTTATAATAGGATTGCATTGATGCAATAGATGGAACCCATGTTCGGGCAAAAGTACCTAGAGGAGAAGCTAGTCGATTTCGGGGACGCAAAGATTATCCTACTCAAAATGTCTTTGCTGCATGTTCATTTGACATGAAATTCACTTACGTGTTAGCTGGATGGGAAGGAACAGCCTCAGATGCAAGAATCCTAAAAAATGCTTTATCAAGAGACGGTAAAATTATAATTCCCCAAGGTTAGTAAGAAACTAAAAGTACTATTTTATTACATTTTTCACATGTTTCTTTGGACTTATGCTTTAAGTTATATTGTGTAGGAAAATTTTATCTTGGGGATGCTGGCTTCCCACTCAAGCGTGGAATACTAACACCTTATAGAGGGGTTCGTTATCACTTGAAGGAATATTCCACTAGATCACCACAAAATGCAAGAGAAATTTTCAACCATCGGCATGCATCCTTGCGGAATGTAACGTGTGACCTATTTTGTTAAGTTGAATGTTTATAAGCGTTTGACTACTTACTTAATTGATTATAAAATTTTAGCTGATTATGATTCTGTTTATTGATTTCCATGTAGATTGAACAATGACACAAAAAGGAAGGAATCAATGAAAGATAATTTGCGTTGGACTCCTGAAATGGATGAATCTTTTATTGATGCCTTGTTGGAAGAAACTATGAAAGGGAATCGTCCAGATGGGACTTTTTCAACGTTTGCGTATGATAATATGGTCCAAACTCTTAATAGTACATTTGGTCCTCACATCACAAAGCAACATTTGAAGAATAGGAAAAAGACTTTATCACAACGATTTACAGAGCTTTACGATTTGTTTAATAGATTGAGTGGATTCTCATGGAGCCCTATCACAAAATTGTTCGAAGCTGATAATCAAGTCTGGAATGATTTAATTGAGGTTAGTTACTTGTATAATTGATGCCTATTTTATAAGAAATGAGATTCATGGCTCTTCTTTTATCTTTGCAGAAAAAGCCAAGTGGAAGAAAGTGGAAGAATACACCTGTATTACATTATGATAAGTTGTTTGAGCTATTTAGTGCGGATAGGGCAACCGGAAAATACTCTAAAAATAGCAAGGAAAGGGTTGCACAAATGGAGCAGGAGGACAATCAATTAAATGACTCTCTTGCAGATGCAACTAACATTGAGATTGAATATAATTTTCCAAATGAGTCATCAAACTCGCCAGCTAATTTGGACAATAGCCCAACACATGAGGCATCTATGGGAACTACATTAGCCAGAGGACAAAAGCGCAAGGCTTCAATGATTGAATCAATTGATGCAAGGTGTGAAAAAATGTCAACAGGAATAAAGGAACTAGTTGATGTCATGCAGGATGGCAATGATGTTGCTGGGAGGCATGCTCAAGCTGTTGAAAAGCATGCTCAAATTGCTGAAAAGGGTGTTTCAATACTTGAAAAGAGTAGGCCTCCTCATTATAGTGAAGGGGAAGTATGTGATGCAATTGAGGAAATTGGAATACCTGAAGAACATAAACTAAAATCTTACCTCTTTTTGTGCAATGACCAAAGGCAAAAGCTAAACTTTTTTGGGGTTCCATCTCATATGCGACTACAAACATTGTTCAAGTTGATGAGTGATGCTGGGGTTCAATGAAAATGTATAAATATGGTGTTGGACTTTTGTTGGCTAAATGGATACAAATATGTAGTCCAGTGGTGATATTTTGGCCTACTTTGTTTATATTGTTTAGAGAACACATCTTTTGTCTCCATGTTGATCATGTAGTGACATTTTGGTCAATTTTTATGTACGAAAGATTGACTCTTTAGTATGATTATCAAGTTCACTTTTTTGTTTACGATTTTCCATGATCATGTTAGACATTTTAATCATTTTTATATTATATTTATGACATTTAGTCATAAACTTAGATGATATATGGTTTGTTTATTTCCTTTTATTAATTTTAATTTAAAAAAATTATCCACTTTTTTAAAATATTTTTTATACATTATCTAGCTTTGAAATATAATAATATGAAAATATTTCTTTAACAAATAATTTGGTTTTAAATTATTTAGTGATAATAATATCAATTAGTTTTAAACATAACATATTTCTATTAGAAGGGTATTTTAGTCTTTTAACCAATTGCCCATTTTCTTTCCTCTATGTTTTCTTTCATCCATCCAAGCAAGAGAGGTGATAACATTTTCTCTCCAGTTTTCTCCCCCCCATTTTCTTTCTTCTCATTTTCTTTTCTCCCAACTTTTCTCTCCATCCAAGCAGAGCCTTAGTGTAGAAGACCTTTAGTGGCCTCAGGGAGCCTTTATTTTGAATAAGATCTTTAGTAGCCTCAAGGAGTCTTTAGGCTAAAGTATACTTTTAGTCCTTTATGTTTGCGTCATGTTTCATTTTAGTCCTTTAAGTTTAAAAAGTGCACTTTCAGTTCCTCAAACTTAACGTCGTTCATTTCGCTTAATGGAAAATGCTGACTTATCAAATTTAATCGATAACTGTGCAATAAAACGTTGACAAAGTATACTCATATTTTAATTATAATTTAATAATATAATAAATTTGATATTTTAAATTGTGTAAAATAAAAAAGCATCTAGAATAACAGCGTTAAATTTGATAAGTCAGCAATTTCCGTTAGGAGAGACTAACGGCGTTAAGTTTGAGGGACCAAAAGTGCACTTTTTAAACTTAAAGGACTAAAATGAAACCTGACGCAAACATAAAGGACTAAAAGTATAATTTAGTCGAGTCTTTATTTTAAATCCTTAAGTTGCACTAAATGTTAAAAACATGGTTAGAAGGAGGGGGTTCTGTTTTATAAAATTAATTTTCTTCATTGAAATTAAATGCACAAAATTTAAACTACAACTAATCTTTTCGAATTTTTGGGAATCATGAATACCCTTGGTGATAAATAGGTGATCATCATTGTTTAAAAATAATCGTGGAAGTTGAAAATTCATTAAATTTTAGTAAAATCTCAAGTTAATACTCAAGTCCAATATTCTCAATTGGTGATAGCTCCTACGAACAGAGCTAACTATCACTTATTGAAATATTGTTAAAAACTATTTAATGTACAATTAAGATCGGAATAAAGCAGTATGAGTCTTCTCAGTATGAAATCCTAAACAACCATCTCAAGGCATAAATAATCATATTAACTAAACAATAACATGCTAATTAACATAATTAAATTTTTACCATTAAGAAATTTACAAACACGTTTATACTTCACATTTCATAGTCCCAAACTAACTATGAAAATCAATCCAAACAGAGACAAATAAACATCCATTTCAGTTCAAAAATCATATCCAGTCATCCCTATAATAAGAAAATCCAAATACATAATTCTATACTAATAGAATAATAGAAAACTCCCCTGTATAAATCGGTGAGCTCTGGCAAACAACTCCATCACCAAAAGTTAGAACAATCAGGTGTTGCTTCAGATTTAGCTCTATACACACTGCCATAACAACAATCAGGACGGAGGAATGATTTGGCTCTAGAAGGCGCTTGTGTGTGACTGATTGAATGTGGAATCTGGCTTGGTATTGCAGCAGGGTGACAGATGATAGCTGGGTAAACGAAGAGAATGAAGTTGATGCGAACAGAACAGTGAAGCAACGTCCCCGTATCCAGCTACCGCGCTCTGTCACTCGCGTTCTCTTTCTTCCGTTTCCAGGAGGTCGAGGCGTGCTGCGAAAGAATGAAAGCTGGACCTGAGCAAAGTACCTCCAGGCAACCGCCTTGAAGAATATTGAAGGAGGCAGTTTATGGGTCAACCAATGGTGCTGCAGAACAGGGACAAATGATGAGGATGAGTGGGAAGCAGTGACAGATGAAGACTGTGCTGTGTGGCCGAGCAGTGCGATGGATAAAAATGGATGATGCTCATGAATGCTTGGTGGCGACTGTGTGTGAATGGAGGTAGTGGATGGGTATTGGTGTGTGTGTGAGTATCTCCCCAGCCGCCGCTCTCTATCTTTCGTGTTTTCGCCTAATGGCCGCCTGTCTTTTGTCACAAACTTACTCTTTTCCTGCCAGTGTGGCACTTATACACTCCTATTTTAGTGACTAAATAAGCCTAAAACCCCTTTAAGATGTAGGCAAGTATGCTTTGGTAAGAAGGAAGAGAACTCAAGTATTGAATATTTGAAAAGAATGTTATTCACAAGGAGAATGCTTTACACGTGTTTGGAATCTTGATTCCTTGGTTGCCTTGCCAAACGATAAAGCCTTATATTTATAGCATTTCCACCTCCTTAATGAATGGTGAAGATTCATTTAATCCTACAGTTTACATTGCGCATCTAGAAAATTTTATACATGTCTAGAAATATCCTATATTTTCTATATGTTTCTACACTATTCTAGACAAGTCTTGAATAATTCTCCATGAGCTTCTAGAACGTTCTAGAGGCTTCCGCAGCATTTTAGAACATTATAAAATATTCTAGAGTCTTCCATGATATTGTAGAACATTCCGGAATATTCTAGTTTATTCCAGAACATTCCATCGTATTCTAGAACTTTCCAGAGAGTTCTAGATCCTTCTGTAGAGTTCTACAACTTTCTCTCATGCTCTAAAATTTTCCATCAATATCTTCATTTTCTCAAGATAAATCTCAATTTTAGGTGGTGGAATTTTGAACCTGTGACATCCTCCCCCACTAATTGGGTGACATCCTCGTCGTTTCCTCCCAATATGATACAATATTGTCTTCAGAGTTCCATAAAGATAGCTCGTGCTCCCAAGTTGACTCAGCCTCAGGCAATCCTTTCTAACGCACCAAGTACTTAGTGTAGCTTGGGTGACTCCCTCGCCTTGGAATTATTCAATGCATCATAATCTCCTCTATATCACAATCTTGTGTAATGGTGACCGCAGTATGAGCCCTCTTAGATTCACCCCTGCTTGGATCTTCCTTATCAACATATAAGGTTTTAAGAAACTTACATGAAACACGGGTGAACCTCGAGGTAAGATGGCAAAATGATGCGATAGCTTCCTAACTCTTTTCTCTACGGGAAATGGTCCTTCATACCTTTTAAAGAGTCATTTATGAGCTTTTCCATAGTTTTAGATGGTATGTGGAAGTAGCTTTACCATGATTAAGTCTCCTTCTTCGTACCCCACATGCCTCCTTTTTGTGTCAACCTATTTCTTCATTCTCTTTGTTGCCTTCGTTAAGCATGCCTTTGCTAGTTCAGACTTTTCTCACCATCCCTTAGCAAATAGGAAGGCACCAGACTCTTCCCTGTATAAGAAATTACCATAGTATGAGGAGCTAAAGGTTGTTGACCTGTTGCTAACTCAAATGGACTAGCTCCCGTTGACTCACATTGCTGTAGGTTATACAAGAACTGGGCAATATCAAGTAGTTTTACCCAATCACGCTGGTTGGCACTCACAAAGTGCCTTAAGTAAATCTCCAATAAAGCATTTACCCGCTCAGTTTGTGCGTCGATTTGCAGATGAAAGCTTGTAGAGAAGTTCAACTCAGAGGCCCGAATCTTGAATAGCTCGGTCCAAAATCTCCCTGTGAACCTTATGTCTTGGTCACTCATAATCGATTTAGGAATACCCCAGTACTTCACCACATACTTGAAGAAAAGCCTTAATGCATCCTCAGCATTATATTTCTTCGGCACTAGGATGAATACTCCATACTTGCTAAATTGGTCAACCACTACTAGGATGTTGCCACATCCCTCTACCATTGGCAACCGCACTATGAAGTCCATTGAGACACTTTCCCAGGGTCTCTCAGGGATAGGTAGTGGCTCGAGTAATCTAGCAGGACGGTTCTACTCTACTTTATCTTGTTGGCAAACAAGACAAGTTTTTACGTACAGCTCCACATCAACCCGCATGTTTGGCCAATAGTAGGCTTGATCTACTAAGGCTTGTGTGCGATGTATCCCTTGGTGTCCTGCCCACAAGGAGTTGTGACACTCCTTTATGATTTCTTTCCAGAGGGGACCCCACTTTGGCACATAAAGTCTTCCTCCTTTGGCGTAAATTAGGCCATCCTCTAGTCAAAACATACTAGTCTTCCCTTGTTTAATTAACTATATTAGGCTTTTGGCTTGGGGATCCTCTTCCATACTTGTCTTAAACTTCCCCAAGATAGGAAAGTCGAGTTGTGTAAGGCTTGCTAATTCGGCCTTACGACTCAAAGCATCCACCACCAAATTGGCTTTGCCCGATTTGTACTCCATCTTGAAGTCGAACTTAGCCAAGAAGTCCTGCCAACTTGCTTGCTTTGGGGAGAGTTTCTTTTGATCTTGAAAGTAACCAGTGGCCACATTATCAGTCTTTACCACAAATTTGGACCCCAGCAAGTAATGTCTCCAAGTTTGTAAGCAATGCACAACATCAATCATCTCTTTCTCTTGGACAATATACCGCCGCTCAATGTCATTAAGCTTTCGGCTTTCATAAGCAATAGGATGTCCTTCTTGCATTATAACACCTCCAATAGCAAAGTTAGAAGCATCAGTGTGTACCTCAAATTCTTTTGTGTGATCAAGAAGTGCCAACACTGGTTCTTCTATCATGACTTGCTTCAAAGCATTGAAAGCTTCATGACACTTCTCATTCCAATCCCACGCTCGATTTTTCTTCAACAAGTCGGTCAAAGGTGCAGTTAGCGTGGAATAGCAAAAAATGAACCTTTGATAGTAGTTTACCAAACCAAGGAATAATCGTAACTCGAGAACTCTCCTCGGTGGTTCCCATTCTTCAATGGCACGGATCTTTGCCTTATCCATGCACAACTTTCCCTAGCCCACAATGTGCCCTAAGAATGCTACCTCTTTCTGTGCAAAGGAGCACTTCTCCCTTTTCACATAAAGCTCGTTTTCCTTAAGGACTTAGAAAACTTGGCTTAAGTGATTTACATACTCCTTTAATGTTTTACTTGGCTTAAGGTCAGAGCACTTTTCACATACTCGTTTTCCTCGGTGGTTCCCATTCTTCAATGTTTTACTAAACACCACAATATCATCTAAGTACACTACAACAAAGCGGTCCAAGAAATGTAGCAGATGCATTAGTTAGGCCAAAGGACATCACTAAGAATTCGAAAGAGTCATACCTCGTTACGCATGCAGTCTTTGGAATGTCTTCTTCGGCCATCCTCACTTGATAGTACCCTGACCTCAAGTCTAACTTGGAAAACCACCTCGCTTGTCCAAGTTGATCGAACAAGTCAGCAATAAGTGGGATTAGATACTTGTTCTTCACAGTAACCTTAGTGCACAGTAATCCATACATAATCGAAGTGACCCATCATGTTTCTTTTGGAACAAAACAAGGGCAATAATGGAGCCTCTGATGGTCGGATGTATCCCGCATCTAACAACTCATTAAGTTGCCTCTTCAATTCCTTAAGCTCAGGAGGGGCCATGCGGTAAGGTACCACAACAGGGGGGTCTTGCATCAGGCTCGAGCTCGATAACATGATCCACCTCCCTCTTAGGTGGAAGCTTCTTCGGCAACTCTTTGGGCATGATGTCTTGGTATTCATCCAAGACTTTCTCAATCTCCTCTGGTACTTTAACCCGTATCTCCTCAGTCTCCTCTTTCATGGCCATTAAAAAAAGTAGGATCACCTTTCTTAAGCCCCTTGGAGAGTTGCATGGAAGAAAATGTAGATATTTGACCACCCTTTCCTTGTGATAAAGGTACCATACATGAATGTCCCTCCTCCAATATGCACATTGTGTTGGCAAAGGGCATCAGTACGGCCTTTACCATATCTATGAACTCTATGCCAAGTACCATAGAATAATCATCCATAGGGACAACAGAAAAGCTAACAAGGCCAGACCATTCACCAAGGTTTATCTTGATGTTGCGAGCGATACCAAGGATGGGCTTTGGTTGCTAGTTCACTGCCTTTATCCATCCTTTTTCTTCAACATAAGTTATACCCAATCGCTTTGCTTCTTCCTCTTTGATGAAATTATTCATTGCTCCAGTGTTGATTAAGGCACGCACACCTTGCCCATTAATCTTTACTTGCACAAACAACAACCCTTTCTTCTCAGACTTGGGCACCTCAACATTGGCCTTGATGGAACTGAGGATATAGAGTGATCCCATACTTGTCTCTACTAGTTGCCGAGTAGCTTTCTCCCTTTGTTCAATCATTGCCGAGAGTTGGCTTCTTTTCGGACACTCTCGAGCCAAGTGAGGTCATTCACAAAAGAAGTATTTAAGAGGTAGGAACTTACCTCTTTTTTCATCACTTTTTCCTTTGAAAGATCCATCCTTATAAGTTGGCTTCAAGCTTCCCTCTTTGTGTTGTTTGCTTCCTCCCCCATTATGGCCTTTGTTCCCCTTTGGCTTAATAGTCTCACTTTTCTTGAATTCGGTAAGGGATTCAGCAATAACGATGGCAGAAGCAAGGTCTTTTGCACTTGAAAGCTCTACTCCTCTAGATAGGAGTCTACCTCCCTGAACTTGTCCTCTCCATCGGCTACTAAAAGCTCTACCCTCATGAGCCTTGTGTCCATGTCCCCTATTTCCTTCCCTCCTTTGGAAGGTCCACGAAACTTCGACCTCACTCTCTTTTCTCCACCCTGTTCCTCACCACCAACACCACCAGTAAGAGTAGTCTCGCTGCTTGACATACTTGCTTAATGCTAGCTTTGGCTCTTAGACGAAACCTTGGCTTTGATACCAAGTGTCACGAACTTACTCTTTTCCTGCCAGTGTGGCACTTAGACACTCCTATTTTAGTGACAAGTCAGCCAAAAACCCCTTTAAGATGTAGGCAAGTATGCTTTGGTAAGATAGAAGAGAACTCAAGTATTGAATACTTGAAAAAAGAATGTTATTCACAAGGAGAATGCTTTACACGTGTTTGGAATCTTGATTCCTTGGTTGCTTGGTTGCCTTGCCAAATGATAAAGCCTCCTATTTATAGCCTTTCCACCTCCTTAATGAACAGTGGAGATTCATTTGATCCTACAGTTTACATTGCACATCTAGAAAATTCTATACACGTCTAGAAATATTCTACATGTTCTATATGTTTCTACACTATTCTAGACAAGTCTTGAATAATTCTCCATGAGCTTCTAGAATGTTCTAGAGGCTTCCGCAGCATTCTAGAACCTTCTAAAATATTCTAAAGTCTTCCATGATATTCTTGAACATTTCGGAACATTCCATCGTATTCTAGAACTTTCCAAAGAGTTCTAAATCCTTCTGTAGAGTTCCACAACTTTCTCTTATGCTCTAGAATTTTCCACCAATATCTTCATTTTCTCAAGATAAATCTCAGTTTTAGGTGTTGGAATTTCAAACATGTGACACTTCTCGTGGTGTGTGAAGAGGAAAATGAATATGAGGGCTCAGGAGATTCTCCTCTCTCCAGCCGTGCGTTCTATCCCTTTTCCTATTTTTTCCTTCGGCTTCGCTCCCTTTGATTTTCGCCCTTTTTTCATATTTGAATTTGCCAAATTCCCCTTAAGTACCTACAATGCAAGAATTAAACACCAAATAATATCAAAAGCTCAAGGAAAAGATTGCATGAATAAATTATCAATTTAAGACATTTTACCCCTAATTGAGTTTAATTCAATACAAATATCCTTATTCCAAATTAGTCCTTAATCATATAATTTTAATTTAGAAAATGTGTCAAAATCCTTAGATTATTTATGGAAAAGTGTGTAAAAATATGGTTAGATCAATTCCCCTACACTTAGACCTTTGTACTTCTGAATAAAGGCAATTGAGTACAAGAATCAAGTTTCAATTATCAAGACAAATGGAGCTTGAGCACTCTGACAATAAAGAACAATGGATTGACTAATCACATCTTTCAAGCAATCATTAATTATAACCAAGCAATGCAACAGGAATTGATGAACTTCACCATTGAATGCAAAGAGTAATCACAAAGGAATACTCATATTAATAGCACACAACTCAACTCTTCTCACTAAGAACATTTTTCACTCAAATTCACTTAACTAACACCTTACCATATGCTTATAATTACTCTAACTTCTCCACCAATGATCACAAATAATGTAATGAATCAAAAGGACTTGGGATGCTTGTAATGTGGATGATGCTAAATAAGAGGGATAATTGTTGAAAACGAACAGTTGACATACAAACCAAAGGTAATAATCAAATTCATAGCATCACATATATAACTCAACAAAATTTTGCCAATTCTTTTCAAATTCAAGAGCGAATGCCCCTTTTTTTTTTTTTTGTTCTTTCTTTCTTTCTTTCCTCTTCTTTCTTTTTTCTTTTTGCTAATTCTTCTTTTTTTTTTGTTCTTTTTTTCCTTCTTCTTTTTTCACAAGGCATTTAATATAAACATTGCTTAACTTTTTCTTAGCAATTCACTCTGATTTTTAGAATACTATGAACACTATAAATCAATGGCATGCATCCAACTAGGAATGGCTAAAATGGGTGGAAATGGATAGATGAATGAAATGGTTTGTATTTAGGTGAAAAGGGTTTAAAAATGAATGCCTCTTTTATCTCTACACATCAATGCAAATATAGCTTTGAAAAAGAGTAAAGAAAAGTTCTAGAAGGTGAAAAGTCAAGCAAATATTCACACATGAATGTATATACTTGTATGGCTTAAGTACCCTTCCGATAATGTTTATTTCAAATAATCACTCTCAAAACATCCAATTGCAAAGTAAACTAATCACAATGCGTATGCTCAATCATTCTCAATGTTTACTCTAGAAATGTAACTAATCAAGACATTGTAATTGACTGTAATTATGCTTAAAATCCAAATGAATCAATAATTTAGAAGCTCTTTTTTTCCAAAATAAGAAGTAACCAAAAATCCAATTGTGGGTTTATTTTTCTTCCCATTCACTTGAGAAACATCAAGTTGGTTTTGAAATTTTTGCCAAAACACTAGATTTCATGAAGGTTTCAAGGATTCCCCATAACTCACACTTCCAAAGTAGTAAATGCGACCCTTTACTACTATGATCATGTGTCAATACAAGGCTTTCTAAAAAAAATTCTAGTTTAAGACATCTTATCATTTCAAAACAAACCAAAATGTTAGTTTAAGACATCTTATCATTTCAAAACAAACCAAAATGTTATCCCTTCCCCCACATTTAGTCAACACATTCCGAAATGATAACTACAGAGGCCATGGCAATTTTGGTGGTCGTGGCTATGCTAGGAATGATGGTGAGGAGCGAGGTGAGTTCACAGGTGACCACTTGGACGCAATGGAGAAACTGTTCCAAGGGCCTATCAAAACGGTGGAAGAGCTGCACGTCAGGAAGTAAGAGTTCAATAGAGAGATAAAGCGCAACCAAATTTTGAGGGACCGCATAGAATTGAGAATTTTGGCTGGATTGGAGGGTTAATTGCTTGACTTAGCTTAGTGATGAAGGTTCTACACTTAACACTTCTACACATTTATTTTATTAAACTACGTGACTTCTGGTCTACCAGATCCCACACTTTTCTTTCCCCAATTTTGCATTTCTGTATCAAATATTCTGCAACTATTCTTTTGGAATTGGCCTAAAATTTATTTGCTATTTTTCTATATGATGTCTGCTATATTTGTGTGGTTGTCTTTATCTAAAGCAAAGTAAAAGTCAAATGAATACGGCTGTGATGTTTATTGAGACAAATCATCCCATTCCCTTGAGCTTCTTGATGCTATGCTGTGCAAGGAAGGAAAAATTGGTCCGGACGGTAGGCTCATCTGGAAAATAATGAATTTGTTCCTTTACGTTTATCTTTGTTTTTGTTCTAATTATTCAGACTTAAAACCATGGGTTTCAATCTTTGAAGGAGTAAAATGGCTGTAGTTTTATGTTAATAGTTATTAATGTTTTAAACGGAATGAAATCTGATGTATCAAAATTTATGGTTTGAAGTTTAGGGGTAACATTAAAGTTGAGATAAAGTTGAAGTATCAAATAGATTGGATTAAGTAAAAATAAACATGGCGATGCCAATCTTCAACTAGCATGGGGGCAAGTTCCACGAGATTCTATGGAATCCACTTCCCATGAACTCATAAATAGAGTGCCACTTTCACTTTCACTTTCACTTTCTCATGAACCCATTCACCGTTGAAGCAAAGATTTCTTAAGGGGTTGTCTGGATGGGACTCTAATTATAGATTATCCAAGGAATCCACCCAAAGGCCTTGTTTTGGTTCAAAAAAGAGGAGAGGTTGAATTAATTAAGGGCTTGTTTGCCATCACTTCCTGAAACGTAGGTTTGGTTTTAAAATCTAGGTTTTGAACCAAAACCTAAGTTTTGTCCAAGTATAAAATTTTTTCTGAAAAGTTATTTTGGTTACAAAACCTCGGTTTGAAACCTAGATTTTCTATTTTCTACTTTTTTCCTTCTTTCTCTTTCCTCTTTCCTACTTTTTCTTTCTTTCTCTTTCATCTTTTCTATTTTTTCTTTTTTCTCTTTCCTACTTTTCATTCTTTCTCTTTCCTTTTTCCTACTTTTTTTTGTCTCGAATCCGTAAAAGCTAATAACTTCCCAAACATAAATCACTTTTCAAAACCTAAGTTTTGCCGCAGAATCTGTAAAAGCTATTTTTCAAAATCTATTCTCCAAAACATAGATTTTACCTCGGAATCTGTAAAAATTATTTTCAAAATAGCTTCCAAACAAACCCTAAAGATAGGTGTATGTTATCAACAAACATGTTTTTCCATGGAATGTTATCATTCTGTCTAGAAGCAGAAGATAAAAGATGATTATGTCTGCCTTGCTGAGCTAAAAGATCTAACCCCAGCACCAGATTGTGATGTCCATATCCATAAAAAATAAATAAAATAGAATAAATTTAAAATATATAAATATATAAATATATTATAAATATATAAATTATTATAATTATATTAATTATTAATATATATATATGTGTGTGTGTGTGTGTGGGGAGTGATGTGGACGAGGTGCTTCTTAGGGGTGGGAATAGGCCAGGCCCCTATCAGGTGGCCTACGGCCTGGCCTGTTTAAGGCCTAGTTTGTCCTAGCCTGTTTATTAAAAAGGCCAGGTGAAGGCCTATTTAAAGGCCTAATTGTATAAATAGGCCATGCCTATTTTTTTAAAGCCTGGCCTGTAAGCCTTTAAGCTGGCCTATTTATATATAAAATAAATATAATTATTTTTATATAATGCAAATAACACTTTTTGTATTTTTTAAATCCAAATTTTTATACTAAATACTTACATTCAATAAATATAGTAGGCTTAAAGCCTACCTTGAGACCTTTTAAAGGTGTACAATAGTAGGCTTAACGCTTACTTTGAGACCTTTTTAGAGGCCTACATTATATGTATGCCTCTAAAAAGGCTTCAGGCCTTACCACGCCTTTCGAAGGCTCATGCCTGAGCCTAAAAAAAAGTCTACATTCAGGCTCAGACCCAGGCTCAGACTCAACGTTTTCATTACCGGCTCAGGCCTATTTAATCAAAATCTAGTCTGATCTAGCCTATTTCCATCCCTAGTCACTGCTTCTCACAGCACCCAAACCGGTTCCGAAAGAGACACCTCTCCTTTTTTTTTTTCTTTTGTCATCTTTCATCTTTGCCTTATGAAACTAACGTATAATTGAGGCTTCACAGCATTCTCACAACAATCCCCCTTCATTATTATATATAGACACCTCTCTTCCCCTAATCTCACTCTCACCCCTCTTCTCTCTCTAAAGTGATATTGTATATAGATACCTCTCTTCCCCTAATCTCACTCTCACCCCTCTTCTCTCTCTAAAGTGATATTGTATATAGACACCTCTCTTCCCCTAATCTCACTCTCACCCCTCTTCTCTGAGTACAATATCACTTTAGAGAGAGACGCAGATCGAGAAACTTCTCTCTTCCACCGTCTGTGTGCTGTTCCTATATACATAAGTATTAATAATTTAGGCTTTGAAACATTGATATTCATGGCAATGAAGAGCCAAGTTGTGAATCTGCTGTTGCTGCTCGTGGTGGTGGGCCTGGACCTGATTTCGGCTTCCGGCGGTGGTGTTCAGAGAGGGCAAGAGGAGGACCGAATATCTGCCCCGCAGGTACAGCCGGCGGTGCCATTTGGTCAATTCTCCGGCTACGTGACGGTGAAGGAGAAGCATGGGCGAACACTGTTCTACTGGTTGACGGAGACTTGCACTTCCCCTCACACCAAGCCTCTTGTTGTCTGGCTCAATGGAGGTGATTATAAGTTCATCATCTACTGATTAATCACACACTCACACATCATATGTGAGATTATCCGAACCAAGAGTTCACTTTTCCTTTTCATTAATTTCGTTCCTCGGACCAAGGATTTATTTTATGGAATATTTATATTCTTATATGCATCTCTTCTGTCTTTTTAGCAGAGATGACAGTAGCAGATGAAGTCCCATCTCCACGGATGGTGGGAAATGCTTTTGTGGAGCATTATTACTCTATTCTTCATCAACAACCACACCTAGTTTACAGATTTTATCATGAAACTAGCGTTCTAAGCCGACCTGAAGAAGATGGGAATATGAGCTTAGTGACCACCATCAATGTAAGCATATTTCCTTGATTTATTGCATCACGGTTGACTTCAACAAGCGAAATCATGGGGCAAGCATTTTCATTTAATTTAAGAAAAACATCGTAATAACTAATCATACAACAATCGTCGTATCGAGACGTATGATTTTTTCCCCCTCTCAGAGATAGAGAGCTTAATTTTAATCTCAAGTCAGATGTGAGGAAATTGATGGTATTATAGAGCTGGATGTACTTGAATCAAATTAACTACCACTATTTTTTCCCCAAAAATGTTATGGGTATATTCATCTCCACCATGGACTTTTTTAAGTATTTTCAATATCCATTTGTGTCTTGATTATTTGTGATGCGATCTAGCAAGCTGGTTTATCTAATTCAAATGAACCTCTGCAAATTTCAAGTAGACCAATCACAAGAGAAAGAGCCAAGAGAATTAAGGAAGCATTGAATGAGCTATACATATGAGGACTCATTTAGGCCTAAATAATCACATTTTAGGCCCAAAATGTGATTATTTAGGCCAAAATGAGTCCTCATATGTATAGCCATGGTCCATACCCTTTCATTTGAAGCCTCCAAGCCCAAAATAGGATCTGCAGATTCATTTTCAGCCCAAATCAAGTTAATGACATCCTTGGAGTATTCATCCTCATTTGTTGATCCAAATGCCATTTGTTTTGTTATAACCTCTTGTACAAGCCCATTCAATGCTTCCTTAATTCTATAGGCTCTTTCTCTTGTGATTGGTTTACTTGGAATTTGTAGAGGCTCATTTGAATTTGATAAGTCAGCTTGCTGGATCGCATCAATTTGCAATGTTCAAAAATTTGAACTGGGCATTGAACCGATTGAGACAGGGATTCAATAGTTGATTAATCAGATCGGGGTCAACCCAAAGTTAGACCGACTATATTAAAATAATACAATTTAATATATTTTATTTTATTTTAAAAAAATTAATAGACAGAATTTAGAATATTATTTTATTTTACCCATATTTAAATTTTTTTTAGAATTTAATTAAATATCATTAATAGCTTTTTAACATGAGAATACAAGGAAGTTAATAATTGCGACTTTTATTCACTGTGATTTTATTCTATGATAAGCGCAGTGTCCGAAAAATGGTAGCTTTTTAACATATTCTATCATTCTACTTTTTTGGTCAAATCTCGTGCATCGCAACAAGTGGACTAATATGATCTGCTTCATGTTGGACAGGGCATTAACAAGAAGATCCTCTCTCTAGATTACACAAGCTCAACGGTGGTGATTCTGAGCGTAGATGTTCAACCATCATATAAGGATGGGGTGATGGTTGTGGTGACTGGCTGCTTAACTAGAGAGGATGATCTGAAAAGGAAGTTTACCCAGTCATTCTTCCTAGCTCCACAGGACAGAGGCTACTTTGTCCTGAATGATGTGTTTAGATATCTCGATGACCACAAGTCTGTTGATTCTCATTCTGGACCTGAAAATGATGCCGACGAAAGTACTGCGCATGCAACAGTCACTTTCACTCCAGGAGCTGGTAATTCCTGTGGCCGTTGCTTTGCACTAATGTATATGTTTTGGGCTTAAAATAAATGTTGTTTGTAAATGCAGAGCCTACTCATGTTCCTGAAAACATTCCACCTAGCCAAGCTGCTATCGTAAACGATGGCATTAATGCCAAAAAAGAAGTGAATCAACAATTAGATAAGGGAGAGTCATCAGCAACTGAAAAAGTGGTGGATTCTAATGCTGTGAAGGAGTCAAGTCAGCAGGAAAGTCATCCAGTCATTGAGCAGACTGCTTCTAACACACGGGAGAATACTCGAAAGAGTTCCCTTGCATCCGTTGTGGCTCCTATTTATTCACTTCCATCAATCCTATTAATTTACTTATGCCTGTGTAGTGATTGATGGCTTGTTATTATTTTCCAGGTGAATGCTGTGAAAGAAAATGCTGCTCCATTAATTGAAATTGTGTTGTTATTGCTTGATGGATGGAGTCGTGCACGTGCAATTCTCTCACGTGCACGTCAAAATGGTGGAAGAGCTGCACGTCAGAATTAAGATGAGCTCACTTAAACGCCCAACCTGTGTCATGCGACAGCCATAGTTGCTGCTAGTGCTTGAAATGTGTCATACGATATATCTTTGATGCTAGAATTGTGGTGCTTCATAGCAATTTATGTTATGCGTGTTGTTAAAATAGTGATTTGTGTCAAATAAAAGGAACTCTCACGTTGCTTTGGTGAGAGGAAGATTAAGGGTGTATAAGTTATTCTATATCTATGGTGGGTTAAAAGAGCCAAAAGGAAGGTGAGTCTTGTGTATACAAGAACACACAATCAGAAAGCAAATGCAGTTGAAAACTGTCAATTTGCCCCCTTTTGTGTACGTAAGCGATGATGGGCTTTTCACAATCCGACCTATCTCTCTCTGTCTCTTGCCTTCCACTGGGTTCCTTGCTTCCATCAGTTCTCGGCTCCCTATTATCCGCCCCAGTGCCGTTTCTAGATCTCTTGTTCGTAGTATTTCCAACAATAAGCTTGTCTGTTAAATGCAGCAAACCATACCCCTCATTCATATATAACAATGACCAATAAAGCAAGCAAATTCACTCGAATAACAACAACCAAGCAAACAAAATTCAGATACTTCATCAACAATAACATTTCTACATACACTTCAACAACACTCCAAGCCGAAGACCCAATGGGATCACGTCATTTAAGTCATCGTCATTTCCACAAATTCTAGCCTAATCAAACTATCACTCCAGGATTGCAGAAAAAAGAAAAAAAGGCTTTCCCCTGATATGCATAATATCAACTCTTTTTCACAAAATTCACAATAATTTGCTGAGATGCGGACACTGAGAGCTCATGGAGGGGGCAAATCAAAG
>JANTPZ010150418.1:0-18206 GCA_025593235.1 Vachellia pachyceras
GAGAGGTGGTCCTTTATATCATCCTCTTAGGGATGTAATTGCGGATACTAGAGGATTGTTGTTCGATGATTGGGATATTCAACTTTTTCATACTAGTAGGGATCTGATTCCTTGTGTAGATTATATGGCTCGACAAGGGCAAGGAGGGAACCTTAACATCACAATAGTTTCAATGCCCCCTCTAGAATGTCAACCTATGATAGGATATGGGGATGTGTCCCTTAAGTAACTGAGGTGTTTTAGCTTGACTATTCTGTTGGACTTCCTTTCAAGCTTTGGCTTGCCAATGTACTTAAAAAAAAGGAATTGAGATGGTGATGATGCTGCTCAGGTTGAGAGCTAGAGGTGAGGACTGTGAGACTTGACGGTCGTAGATAGATCAAAAGTTTGGTGCCCATTGGCCATCAAACCACTTTGATAATATAGTGTGTGTTTGGAAATTCCGTTGGGATAAAGAAGTTTATGGATTCCGAGATATTTTAAGAATTTCGAGATGCCTTTTTGTCTTAGCTTACGTACCTTTTAGGAGGAAGTGATTCCAAAACAACTATTATAATGTATACAAATATATAATACATGTAACCAAGTAACGTTGTACTTGGTGACATCTCTTGTAATGCGAATGACAACATTTGTAAATGTATTGACAACTTCAATAACAACGTTTACTACAACAATTCAACAGGGTTGTCATTATGTTTGTCGTAGTTGTCAATATCATATAAAAAGTTGTTAATCAACTCAACGAAGCAACAAAAACACCGCAGCGGAAAAGTTGTTAATAGCATAAGAAGGGCTTATCAATCTTTTTGCAAAAGCTGTCAATATGTTGAGAACTTTGGTTTTCCAAGACTTAATAGAACAATATAGGTACCATAAAGGAGATGTGTGAGAAGCATAAAAAAATTTGTTATTTCGTTTGTTAGAGTTGTCAATCCATTTGCAAAAGTTGTCAATACATAGGCACCCTAAAGAAGATATTGTAGAAAATATAAAAATATTTGTCATTTCGTTTTTTAGATTTGCCAATCCCGTTAAGTTTGTTGTAGTAAATGTATTGACAATTCCAACAAAAGTAATGACAACTTCATGGAGTTGTAGTAAACATTGTTATTGAAACTGTCAATACTTTTACAAATGTTGTCATTTGCATTATAAGAGTTATCATTAAGTAATACTTAGTTACATGTGTTATATATTTGCATATATTATATCATTAAAGTAGCTTGTTGGTTGAATGGTCACCAAACCTTTGGGAAACCAAGGTAGGGGTGGCATCAAATCCCACCTTTACTACCTTAGCTCCCATATAATTTAAATAAAAAAGAAATATGTTGTGGTGCCTAAAAATAGCCATCACTCGCTAGAGTTCCAATGGCCGACAACTGAAGCTCTGGTCAAGTAGCTACTACTCGACGTTGGCAAGCCACTAGAGATCCAGTGGTTGTTAGCGGTGCTGAACGCTTCATTCTTTATATATATATATATATATATAAGGAACATTTTTGTCTTTTTTATGAATTCTCAAAACCTCATATTTGTCTCTCATCTTTCGGGTGGGGATACTTTGATTTTCACAAAAAAAAAAAAAGATTACTCCTAAGTAAAAGTTTTTGAAGCAAATTTATACCTTAACCCTTTATTATACTCTTCAGATTCTATTTATAAAATAAAAAGATAATGTCTTATTTTGTCTTATTTATAATTCACATCATTAAAATTTTCATGTGAACATAATTTTATCATTCATTTATTATGTATTGATTTCATTCTCATTTTTTAGTAAATACTGAATAACTATAAATTTAAAAAGTTGTTAACTTTAAGATATAGTTAATAAGATCTCTTTTTTATTTATATTGAAAGTTACATATAAACTGGTACTCAATAACATTGAAAGTTTGAACTAAAGCTGGCAAGGGAGGTCAAACCATAACCGTTGGACATGCTCAAATACCTGTTTGTAAATGGCTTGGGATTTCTTCAACCCAACCCACATGCCAACACAACAAAATATTTTTTACTTTTTATTGTTCTTGCTCATAATATTTTTTTCAACTTAAACTTCAAATATATATTTTTATTTTTTAATATTTAAAATTAAATATCTATTTTTAAAAATTTAATTTATAAAAATACAATATAAATCATTTAATTCAAATTTAAAAGAATAAAATTTAGATATATATAATACATTCCATTAGATTGAATTCAGATGTTACACTTTAAATTGAATATAAACCATAAATTAAATAATTAACAATTATTTAATATTAATTAAACTTACAAGTCCGGGAAAAAAGTGGATTTGCTGGGGGTGTGGATGCCTTTTTTCTAACTCAGCGCGTCCCAACTCTAGTTTGAAGGTAGAGAGGCGGGTTACGATTGAACCCGGAATCGTCTTATGCAGAAAAAGGTGAAATGAACGAGAACACGAAATGGAACTGACACACCCACTCAAGATCAGAGTTGAGTGACAGAGGAGGAGGAAAGAAACGGAGATATTAAGGGATCCGAGTGGGAGGTAATGAATAAATGCATCTTCCATTCTCTGATTACCTTCTTCTAGCCTTTGCAATTTGTTATATTTTCGTTAATGCGCTGGTAGAATGAATAAGAAGGTTCCGGGGTTATGTTCTGTTTCATATTTTGCTTCCTTTCTTCATTTGTTGCTTCCATATCTACTCTTTGCTGTTGCAATGAAATGAGTGAAGAAGGAGTTCAGCTTCATGATTCTTATGCTCTTTACATGGCCAAATGAATTTCTCTGCTTGTTCAAGGTATTGTTATGAAGTTGTAATTTCTCTGTAGCTTGCTTTTGCTATGAGGAATGGATTCTTGATGCTACTCTGATTGTTGGATGTCACTCATGAGTTGTGTGTTTATTTCGTTCTCCAATACACTGGATCCAGTACTAACCCTTCTACTTGAAAATAACTTATTCCGACCTCGTTAGTATAGATTGCTAAATTCCGTCCGTCTCGATTCTACAAACCTGTTGGAATGGAGCTATCTTAGGGCTATTGCCGGCTAGATGGATTGTAGGATGTTTTTCAAATTACTTCCAACTGCCACTTCCAAATAGTGCAAGCAAGAGATGAAGAACACCAAGCAAGTTACTTGATGTGAATTAGATGTAATTGAATGATGTCTTTCATGTTTCAATCCACCTTGTCAACTTTTCCAAGGATTCGTCGGTTCATGTGCAAAGGTTAAGAGAATAGGAAAGCAAGTCATAGCTGTGAGTCGTTGGATTGCTTTTCAATGTTGAAATGGGAGATTATATGACTACAGCTTCTATCTCTTTGCCCTGTTATATTTTCACTTGATTTTGATATATTATGAGCTGAAAATCTGAAGTTGTTCCTTATGCACATCTTCAAGTATGAAAGACTCCACGGGTAAAATGGATATGCATCTGTACTGAATGTGAGAGTGTGGTTTTTTTAATAGATTTTGCTCATAGTTAAATGTTGAAATTTGGGGTATGCATAGTCTTCTCGATGAGTGAGAGTGAGAGTTTACGTTCCTGGTGATTTTACTTTACTATATGCATAAACTTGATGTTGGGCTTTTTACCAAAAAAAAAACTTGATGTTGGGCTTTCCTTTTCATGATGGCTCCATTTTTTGTGTGGCCTTTTTTGGCATCAAATAGTGGCTTCTTGATTATTTTGAATGAATAGTTTATTGAACAAAATGAAAAAAAGAAAGAATATAAATGCTTTAATTTGAAAATTGCATTATTTAATATTTTCATTTTCTTTTGAAATAAGTTTTAGGTATAAACTCCTGATCTTGGCATGCATTGAAGAAGATACTTAGAGATGGAGGCCTTGAAAGCATGTTATGGAGATACATCTTCTGACTCAGACTCTGAATCTGCTCCTTCAAGCCCAACATTAGTCCACTCTAAAGGCTTCACAGCTTTGCCTCCACCTCCTGTCTCACTCCTCAATCCTCCAAATTCTCTTGGTACTCTTGTTGTTTAGCATATATTATTCATTGTTTAGGAAACAGAAGATGATTCTGATTTGCTTGGAGAGGCTGCTGATGATTGAACAGGAATATAAAAGGAAATAATAAAAATTACAAAATCGCACCAACTTCAATCTAAATTAGTTGTCAAAATTAGATTTTTGTTTTGAATCCGATGACTCATTGTCATTTCATATTTTTGAAGTTCTATGCAATTAAATAAAAGTTCCTTCATTATTTATATATTATTTTGCCTTTCAGTTACTTTTTCAGATGTAATTCTCCTTTTAATGACACGTATTTATTGTTTTAATGGTGAAGGTTCTCAAGATTTTCTACAGACTGGTCAGACAAGTAGAGTTAGGAGCTTCCCTCATGTGGATGGTAACTATGCATTACATGTTTACATACCAAGTAAGTCTACCATTTTTCATTCTTCAGTTGTTTATCATGTAGATGGGGTATGGCAAAGAATTCCTGCTGGATGATTAGAATGAAAGCATTTGACAGGGGGACCACAAATTTCAGCCTTTCTTATATACCCTGGACATATTTTCCTCACAAATTAATGGAGTTTTGGGGATTGCTAAGGATCAGAATGATATTTCATCAAATCCTTAAAATGCTCATGAAGGAGTAATATAAAGTTAACCAAACCTTTGTAGAACATAGAATGAAAATTGTTTGGCTATATGTATAGGAATTAGCGCAAACTGATTTAATTTTGTGGCACCCGTATGATTTGTGTATATTCTGCTTTTTTCCCCTTTTCATTTCCGTTTTCCAAGTTTATGTATGAGGGTGGTAAATGGGTTTTAACTTACAAACATGGGTGATTTGCAATTTCACTTGGACTGTTGTTTTAGCTCAGGACTTGGTGGCATGTGGGAAAATGTGGCTAGATATCCTATGTTCTAGTCATAATGATAAGTTCTGAGAGTGCCCAAAGTAAAGAAATTTTCTAATACATGCCTGTCCATTGGAGCAAGCCTACTCTCAAGATTTAACTGTTTAAGTACCTGTGGGATAATTGTAGAATGTAAAGTTGCAATGCACTGAACTTTTTCTGTTCTGTTCTTGTCTCTATATATATGATTTGTTCACCATATTACGTACCATAACTCATAGGTGCTTTCTTACAGTCTTTATACCGTCTACATCAAAGAAAGAGTTGGCTTCCTTCTTGAAGAAAGTCTCATCTCTTGAGCAAAGTCTTCATGCTGTTGATATTGATTTACCCCTTAATATTCTCTGCAAAAATGAAGAGAAGCTTGAACAGGCTGTTTTAGGAAGGGAATTTCACATTAGCTTGGGACGAACTGTCCCTATACGAGTGCATCAGATTGACTCCATGGTATCAATGCTTCGACAGAAACTTCAAACTCAACAGTGGTCAGTTTGTGATTAAATTGGTCAATTGTCAGTCAGAACATCATGTGTTTTGCGGTTTGCCTATGTTCATCTTTGCCTCTAACTCTTCTTGTTATGAAGCAGCTATTGGATTGACTTTAGTAAGTGGGAAGTTTTCGTAAATGATGATCAGACACGCACCTTTTTATCATTAGAAGTGGTTCATGGAGGGTTGAGAGAGGTATGCTTTGAAGCCTTTATTGTTTTTAATAATGTCTAGTTGTTTTTCATGCCTTGTTAATTTTTCTTTGTTATACCCGATTTGTTCAAGTTGTAATATTATGCCCTTATGCTTGTAGCATGTTGTTTGTCATATGCGGCTTGGCATTTCTATTTCATGTGGTTTTCTATTATGTCTATATAGCATGTTTAGGTAGAGTAAATGGGAAAACTTCTGCTTTTGTGTTATAAGCATGGGAAAGTTGAGTTTACAAACCAAACCTGTAATGATGTTATTCTAACCAAAGTAATTATGGGAACCACACTTAGAAGGCCAGAAGGAAAGAATCATAAAGATCAAGCCAAACGAAAGACTATATTTGATTGTTCTATTCCGTCTCCTAATCTGAGAAATAGGGGCACTGTCATGGACATTGTGGTAGGGCAAAATCAAACCGGTCCAAATATTATTTGCAAGCGTGGCTCAATGTCTATTAGCTGGAGGTTGGCAAGTCAAGACAGAACATGTAACACTAGCTGATTTTAGCTGTCGATATAATATGTCTTGAGCATTCCTTTTTGCCATGAAAGAGCGTGACATCGTTTGAATGCATACATATGGACTCAACGCTATAGGAAGTCGTTTGCCCATAAATAATTTATTTTGTGATGTGATGCAATTATGCAAAAAACCTGAAAGCTGAAAGTTAATTTGAGGTTGAAAAGCCTCATATGTATGAATGCTTTTGGCAAGTATTCCCTCTGGTCCTAAATGTAGGAACTAGAGATTAAGGAAATTAATTTAGTTTTGTAAAAAAATTAGTATTGGTTTCCCTAAAATACTCTCTTTAATCATTTGCATTGGGACCTATTGATTGAAACCCTGTTAATGTGTGCAAACAATAGGGATAATTTGGGAACAAAATTTTAAATTTAGAAGGTTAAGTGGATTGAAATGTTATATATAGGACTAAAATAAACCCCCAACTAGCTACTAATATTCAGGAATGGAGGGAGTATTTCAAGAATATATTTCCTTTCGAATTGATACCGGTTCATAAGTAAGGGGGAAAGAAAACTGGTGACTGAGATAATAAGACTTGGAAAAATGAATGTAATGAGTTCATTTCTAGAAATTCGCTTTTCGGCACACATATACATGAGATTTGTATTCTTTTCAATGCATTTCAGATAACAAAGCAAATTGAAGCTGTCAATGGCGTTTATAAGCTTCATAATCTCCCTGAGTTTTACAAGGCAAGTGGTTTTATGACTTGGGCTGTCATGTCTCTGTTTCTGTTTCACTCTTCTATTTATGGACCTGACACGTTCTTTTTTCAGGATCCTCGACCTCACATATCCTTAGCATGGGCGTTGGGTGACATTGGTGATTCCCTGAAGAAAGAGGTTGAAGAAGTAATCAAGAGCTGTGCTGTTGAGAAATCTGTAAAGAAATGTGCTTTTAACTGTAAATTCAAAGGTATTGAGTGTAAGATTGGCCATAAAACATACGCGATTTGTAAAATTTCTGATGGACATTGACATCCTTAAGAGCAAGGGTCTTACCATAATTTTGGCTGCATAGAATTTTGTATGAAATCATTTGTGGGATTTAATGGTGACCAGTTTGTCAGTTGAGGTTCTGTAGATTTTTTTAAAATAATTATTGAATCGGTAAATTTATTGTATCTTCCTAGTTTTACTTTCATAAATTAGACCACTAAAAGCAACTCTATCATTAGTCTCCCCTAAAAATTTCACTCGTCCTCAAAGTGAGAATTTGAATTTGGAACCAGAAAGCTCCTTTCCATTGGGTCTGGTTTTGGTTTTAATGCAGCAGCTGAAGCTTGAATTGCTTTTTCTAGTCCTTTCCTAACAATCTTCAAGTTTATGCTGATATGAAGTCAAATTTGAAAAGGCACGGAGTTTGTCATTTGCAGCCCCTCATTTCTATTTCATTTGGTTTTCTATTATCTATTTAGCGTGTTTATGCATATTAAATAAAAGGATATAATTTAGGTGTTATATCCATTATGTCAAGTTCTTTAATTACAAATAACATGTATCCTATTCTTGAAATGTTATTTTTAAGTTATAAATTCATGTAAAAAAAATGGACGCATGATAGATAGTGTGTGATTAGAAAATTTGATAGAATAATGGATGCAATGAACGATTCATAAAAAAAACTTCTGGATTTTTGAGTTATGGACATGAGAAAACTTGAGTTTGAAAGCCAAACCTGTAAGGATATTATTCTGACCAAAATGATCATGGTAACAACACTTCATAAAGCACTTAAATTTGGCAAACTACGGGAATCTTAAAAAAAACGATTTCACGTAAATTAAGATAAAACTTTTGTTAAATATTTACTTCAGATAGAGTAAAATCACTTAAAATAAGTTAACAAACATTCACTAAGAAGGCCAGAAGGGGAACATCTCAAAGATCAAACCAAATGAAAGAATATTTGATCATTCTGTCATGAAATCTGGAAAATAGGAACACTGACATGGACAGTGCGGTTGTGGTATGTCAAAATCAAACTGGTCCAAATAGTTTTGGTTGAGACGTTGAGTGGTGCTTAATGTCGAGTAGGTGGATGTTGGTAGGTGAAGACACAGAACACGTAGGACTAGCTGCTGATATCATATGCATGGATATTGCTTCTGTATGTGGATGTTCGCGCATAAATAAATTATGTATTTTGTGATGTGATGCAAAAAACATTGAAGTTGCAAAATTAATTTTTACATTGAAAAGCCTCATAAATATGTGTGTAGGTATGAATTTTCTTTGGCAAGTATTTCGAGGACGTCTTTCCTTTTGGATTGATACCGTTTCATATGATATCTGATGACTGAGATAACAAGAGACTCAGAAAAAATATGAATTTGACAGATCAAGTCCAAGCTCAATGACAGAGTAAATCATTTAACAGATCATCTCTTTTGCAGACAAGTACATTTCTTGAAATTTGAATTTGTGTTCTTATCCTTATGGAATAAAATCACTTACTATCTCGATCAATCATTTGTTGGGTAGAAATTCTCTCTTTGGCACGCACATGAGATTTTTTTATGCTTTTATAATGCATTTCAAATAACAAATCAAATTGAAGCTTAATTGGATGTCAACAACCGGAATGCGAATGCAAAATCAAAGAATGCCAACTCTGATCTTTATTTTAAAAGATTGTGATTCATAATCTCCCCAAGTTCTACAAAGTGAGTGATTTTATAACAAGTGGTGTGATGTCGCAGTTCCTTTTCTTTTTTCGGTTTTTTTTTCTAAGAATACGTATTCTGCTATTAGAAATAATCTTGTTCGAGATACTGTTGAATATTAAATGTGGGCTTAACTCTCAATGGGAAATTAAATCTTGGTTCTTTATGTTGCGAAAGATTGATCAATCCTTATTGGAATATACTGGTCCACCCTTAGTGAATAAGAGCCCAAATCCATTTGGATTAGGGCATAAATACAAACAGAGAAATAACATGGGACATTATAGGTAATTCTCCCTCTATGTATTTGAATTTCAAATTCTATTAACTTTTTGTATTATATGGGGGAGTGGTAACGGCTTTCTGGGAGCACGTAAAAACAGAAACTCCAGATGGAATTCTTTGGTTTCTCTCTGCATTCTTTCTTCTCCTCTCCTTCAGTACTTTTGCTGTGTATCGTAATCAGAGTCCATATCTGTGCTCTGATTTTTACGTGGGCACTTAGTGAGTCAATCAATTTTAGGTATACTCAAAATCCTTCAATGATATTAGACTCAACCTGTGTTGATATCTTGTCCCTGTTTCCATTTCAAGATCCTCAACCTCATGTATCCTTAACGTGGGCATTGGGTGACATTGATGATTCCCTGGAGAAAGAGATTGAGGAAGTAATAAAGAGAACTGATGTTGAGAAATCTGTCAAAAAATATGCTTTCACCTGGAAATTCAAACGTATCGATCGTAAGATTAGTGGTAGAACATGTACAAGATTTGTAAAATGCATGATTGACATTGATACGTCTAAGAGTAAGGGTCTTACCATTATTTTTTTTTTGTATACAGAATTTTATCTGAAATCATTTGTGGGCATTTAAAAGTGGCAAGTTTGATGGTTGACGATGTTTGATTAGAAAGGATTTAATTATTAAAAATTTGTAATGAAAACTAAACAAAATTAATTTATTACCATCTTTTATATTAAAATTTATCATTATATACTTTTCAGTTATTACTGGATTTAGGGTAATTTAGTCTTTTACTTGAGGTTTCGGAGGAATCGTCTATAAGAATTTTTCTCAATCACCTCTATTACATATTGAATGAGGATTTTCATCAATGGTATCATTTTTAATGCACATGATTAATCAACAAACAAATATCTTTGGAAACCAACACACAAATTTTTTAAATGATTAATTCAACTGATTTTCTTAATACCTATAAATTTCTTATATTTAGTGTAGAAAAGAGTATTTAAATATGGATGTTGAACCCTACTCTGAGTGATATTTAAATTTTGATTTGTAACCTAGTAGAAGAGAAATATCCTTTTACTTTACTGATTTACTTATAGTGTTTTTACTTTTTTTATTAACGGATTAAATTTATTTACCGACTTCATCATGCTAATAAAATCTTCAATGGAATCTGACGCACCATCACCACTCAAAAAATGTCGTTCTCTCATTTATTAAATCAAAGTCCCACCAGTTCCTAAGCTCCACGTCGCAAACCATTTGCATCACAACACAACAGAGCAGCCAGAAGAAGAAGGAGAAGCTGACATTCGTGAACTTCCAGAATCCCCAGATGTATTAGTTTCTTCCATCGAATTGTTACCGGGTTTATTCAAAAAAAAAATTGTTACTGGGTCTATTATTTTCCTCTTCCCTTGCCTCTTTCGTCTGAGGTTTGTTCGTGATGATGCTCTGTTTGGGTCGGAATCCTGGCCTCTCCTATTCTAGAGTTTCGTTTCATCGGTACGATTCTCCATACACTGGCAAGAGATTTCTCCGTGGAAGTGGCAGGTTCAGGTCGAGATGGTCCTTGATGTCGTTGGAGTCGGACTCTTCTTCTTTTGCCGCCCCTGTTGACTCTGATGTGGCTGACAGAAACGTTGCTGGGTAAACTTTTTGCTTCTTTCTGTTGCAGACTTGATTGGACATAATTATGAGAGAAAGCTAGAAGAAAATTGAAGGGTGCCTCCAATTTGCTCTCCTTTTGTTTGTTTGTTTGTTTGTTTGTTTGTTCTGGGTTTGCTTTTTGTATATTATTGTTTGCTGCAAATTTGCATACACTTTGCTTAATTGATTGCTGTTTCTATGGACTTTGATGTTGCTGATAAAAACGGTGCAGGGTAAACTTTCTTTCTCTTTCTATTGAAGGCTTTCCTGAATACTTCTTAAAAAATAAAAAATAAAAGAAAAGGAATATCTCACTAAAAAAATAGAATATTCATTGATGATAACAAGATATAACAAATATATAAATGTCGTTTTTTTATAAAGTGCAAAGCGATTCTCTTTCTCACGGTGGAATCAACTGTTTAGGTTGTTTTGACTCAGTTAGTTGACCATGTTGAGCGCTGTTATTTCTCACTACACTACCGTAGTACTGGAAATATGTTGTCATGCATGGATGGATGGATGGATGGATATATGTATGTGCACTTATTTATTTATTTTTTCAATTACAGATTCTGCATCATAGAAGGGCCTGAAACAGTTCAAGATTTTGCCAAAATGGAACTACAAGAAATTCAGGATAACATTAGAAGTCGTAGGAACAAGATTTTCTTGCATATGGAAGAGGTAAGAATTGGTAGATTCTGTTCTATTGATGGATGATCACGAACTATAAATATGACCGCCCTAATTATCGTGTCATACTGGATAAGTCGATAAGGCATAATTGTATATACAAAATTGAACAGTACTATATAATCTATGTTTTTTGCATCGATCTTTATACTACATGTTTGTTGCATCAGTGCGTGGTAACATGTAAGGAGTGGCGGTGGTAAAAATGGCAAATTGGAAATGAATATCGTGAAAATAGTTGCTGTGGGTACAAGGGGAGAGGTGCTTGCAGTGGTGGCAGGTGATTGTGGTAAAGTTGGTGCTGATCATCGATCATGGACCATGGACAATATGTTTTTTTATCCATTGCCAGTCTCCCCCATTCCCTTGGCAGCATAGTTATTGATGGTGATATCCATATAAAAGTCTTAACCATAAGATTTACATTTATGCTTGCCTAGACATCATACTATTTTATTGTTTCATTTCTATACAAACCTATTTAGCCTTGCATGATGTAATAGACGGGGCCTACGATTTGACTGTAATAATTAACTTGGGTACTTGAGAGGTAATCAATTAATTCAATTCAACATATAGTTAGCCTGTTAGCCACTCTTATAACTTGGTTAATTTATCGTTTAAATATTTTTCCTAACTAGTTGTAGTGGAAATGTCAAATGAATTTATCTAAAATTCCTAAATTTTAACTCTCCCTTAAAATAACAAAAGGCATTTTGTTATTTTCCAACAAGAAAACAGAAGAAAGGTTACAGGGTTCACTACATGTGAAGATTCCTAAACTTCCAAATATTGAAAGCCATGTTTTGGGTTTCGGTAAAGCAAAGATCTTAGCCTGCATGAACAGTAAACTCGTGTACTCTTACTTTAGAGTTTAGACTAAAAGGAGGACGTGGATGATACTTTTGACATTTTCTATGCTATCAGATGAAGACAGTCTGTCTGTGGTATCCTGCTATCAATTTTCAGATTCAATTTCCTGTTACCTGGACATTTTAATACAATTGAGTGTTATTTTCACCAATAAGCCTTGGTGGATAACATGATAGCATACATGACCGTTATGATCCTGCACATTTGTTTGCTGTTAAATTGTAATGAAAAGTTTATGTGAAATATTGTGCTCAATATCTCCCTTAAGTTTCTCTAATTTAATGGAAGTGGGCATGATTGTTGCTCAATGACATTACATGCTCTAAACTTGCTTTTTTGAACCTAAACTGTTTTGGTTATTGATTTACTAGATCTGTGCATTTCTTCATTGTATATCCTATTTCTTGCACTTTGAAGACACTGTTTCCTGTGAGATTTTCATGCATCTTGGGAGGATAGGATGGATGGCTGATCTGCTGGCATAATTGCAAAATGTATGCTAGTATAATATGTCTTCCTTTGGTTTGGTTATGGTTGATGGTTTAATGATTAGCAGAATATTTTCATATGTATGGCTGGTGTTTGGCTGAGCTCTAGGTTCCCTATATTAGTCTTAAAAGTAAATATTGTGGAAGAAGGAGATCTAGGGTTAAGTATTTTATTGATTGAAGGATTGTAGTTTCTCCTTCATTGCGTCAAATGATCCGATGTTGGTATTGCTGGCTATAATTTTATTATCCTTTATTTTACTTATTTAGAAGAAGAAAAAATTGATTTTTTGAATGGCCTTTTCAATTTGACACTAAGAACCAGCTCAAAATTCAAATTCCCGTATATATAAGTGGCAACTTTTTTTTGTACAATAACTAATATTATTATTTTGTAGGTTCGTAGACTCAGGATACAGCAGAGGATTAAAACTGCTGAATTAGGATTGAAAGAAGAGCGAGAGAATGAACTTCCTAACTTTCCATCATTTATTCCTTTCTTGCCTCCCTTGGTAAGCTTCTTGAAGCTAGAGATAAAATATTTCAATTTCAGTTATTTAATATATGTTACCTGTGTTTTTGTGTTCACAAATTTTTTGGTAAATAGTGATTATTCCTTCTATTTTTGCCTCCATTGGCAAGCTTCTGAGAGTTAGCGATAAAATGTTCTAATTATTTAATAGATGTTTCCCATGGTTTTGTATATATGCTTGATTAGCATGAAGCACAAAGTCTTGGAAAATGGTGATTAATTTATATATATATATATATATTTTTTTTTTTTGCAGAGTGCATCAAACCTTAAGCAATATTATGCAACTTGTTTTTCTCTTATTGCCGGCGTGATGCTTTTTGGTGGCCTCCTTGCTCCCACTGTAAGTTTTTCTGCTTTCATTCGTGTTTGTGTAATGGATATTCTATTTCACTTTAGTTCATTTGGAAGGAAATTACTTTGTTCTATACACACAATGGGGCTATCTAATGTGATTTGTACTTGTGTATGAAAGAAGCATGCTTTTTCTTTTGCTTCTGCTTATGCTACTCTATTCTTCCCATTGATGAAAAGGTTGAAATCAGTGTTAATATGTACATTGATAATGCTTAGAAAGTATTAGGTTTCTAACGCATTTTCTTGGCCAGTAATTCTATTCAATGCTTAGTTTCTTATCCCTTCAGTATTTCTATATCTTATAATTTATCATGTTGTACATGAAAGAATTTATTACCATGTTAGCAGGTCAAGGAGATACTTAATGTATACAAGAGTTGTACTATATTGTTTCATAAGTTTTGTTATCTGTAGTAACTTAAATCCCTTTTAGGAAACTTCAGATTCATTGGCTTTCCAATTTTCTATCCTTCCTGCTTATTTCATTTTTCTTTCTCAGTTGGAGCTTAAGCTTGGACTAGGGGGCACATCATATGAAGATTTTATCCGTAGTATGCATCTTCCTATGCAGTTGAGGTACAGTGTATTTTCTGTTCTATTTTTTCTCCCTTATTTTCTTTGTGCTTCTCTTTAAAGATGCAATGTGATGATTTTTCTCTCATGATCGCACTTTTATGCATGAAGTCTGATAATTACACCTAGAAAAAGAACCCCCCCTGGGTGGGGGTGAATAGGTGCATACAGAATTTTGGCAAGCAACAAAGTTGGAATGAATGTGCGCACGCACATGCAGAGAGAGAGAGAGAGCAGAGTAGACACTCCACACCTAATTGTGAGATTTGAGCCCCATACACAACCACATTTTGTTATGTCTATTTTCCTTTGAATGAACCCTCTCATTTCACAAATTATTCACTTTGTGAATGAGAGGATTGGAAGCCAGAAACAACAGTTACCACTTTGAAATATCAATGCAGTAGCTATCAACTGCACTAAGCAATTAAATCGCTTTGGATGGAAAGACAATTATAAAAACAGCAGCAACATTTCAGTTAACACTACTTGAGTCACTAATATAAATTGAAACGAACACAAGCTAAACAGCATTAATGTTCAGTGCTGGGGTAATTATTATGATGTAAGACAAAATTTAAGAGTCAAGCAAAAGTGAGTATCATTGATTTTTATTGGTTCAGCTTCAGCCGACTAGACCTATACTCTGTCTCATTGCAAAGCAAGTTATTTGCACTTTAATAACCAATTGGGTTTTTCAACTGCTCTTCAGCGAGAGAAGATTTTGAAGTTTTCACTCACCCACCTACACATTTAGACAAATGTTTTCTTGATTGCAACTCCAGTACTTGCTCAGTTGCTCATGATCTTCAGAGTTCATGCACTAAAGACGCAGTGATCTGCTTTGGTTTTTGGTTCTCCATCGAAGTCAAGGCAGATTTGGAACCCAATAGATCAAAACGGATCAGTTACTAATCAGCTCTTAACTTACGTGTGATCTTTTTCAATACGCAGTGCTTAAAATTTCAAAGATAAAAAACTAGATATCATAAAAGAAAAGTTTGTGTTTGTGAGAAACCTTGGGGCCAGCAGAATCTACCTGTGATTTATTTTTATATGGATCTTTGAATAGTGTCAGTGCTGACCACTTTCTTCTTTTACCTTTTGTTTGGGCTATTTCATCCTATGCCAGTGTATGTTAATTGAACTTTCTTGGAAATCATTAGTCAGGTTGATCCCATTGTGGCATCATTCTCGGGTGGGGCAGTTGGGGTGATTTCAGCATTAATGGTTGTTGAGGTCAACAATGTTAAGCAGCAGGAGCAAAAGAGATGCAAGTACTGTCTTGGTACTGGTATGACATCAAATTAAAAACGCTAGCCAGTTGTCTGCATTTTAGGAATTGAACTTCTTAATAATGGACTGTAAGTTTTTTTACGCTTTTGTTGACCACCCTCTCTTCCTAATGTACATTCTCACTCCTCTATCTCGCTGAGGAGACGATGAGTCTTTTCATTTTGTAATTAAAAAGGAAAATTAAAAATCATAGACCAAACGATGCGGGATTTCTTATTTCTAATCTATGAATATTGGGATCCAGTTATACTAAATAGTTGGGAAAGACTTTTTAATGCCTTAAACACTTCAAGTCAGACTCGGTAGCTTCTATGTTTTAACCTCAACAACTTCTCATGTTTCCTACTTGCCTTTCAAGTTTCTGTTTGATCATATTTAAAAAAAATGATAAAACTGAATTTTTGGCAGCTGAATTGCATTGATCCGTGATGAACTTAGTGATCAGCTGAAATTTAACGTTAGCACCATTTTTTGAATTTCTAAGATTGGCACAATTCAAGGTTGCTTCTGGTGTGGCTGTCAATCGATTGGCTTTATGACATGGTTTTGACAAATTGCCTCTCAAGATTGTTGGCTCCACATATGCTTAGTCAACCCCTCTCTATGCTTCAGAGTGCAACATTTCCACATTCTGTATTACTTTAGATTCTTAGGATTGTTCCCTAGAGTGTTCTCATCTGAATTTCTTGTTGATAATCGATGCTCTTGGTCATGGAATAATTTATTGATTATTCATATTTTGGGTTGTTATGTGACCAATTAAGTGGAGATTTTAATAATGTTTCAATTTCTTGTAAAGTCAACGAAGTGGAGAATGTTGACACTTAGCGACGTCTTGATGTATTGTGAAACTAGCTGCAGAGAAGGTTGACACTTCCTTTATACACTTTTTTCGCCGGACAGGATATCTTGCATGTGCTCGCTGTTCAAACACAGGATCACTTGTTCTTATTGAACCAATAACAACAGTCCATGGCAGAGATCAGCCTTTATCACCTCCAAAAACTGAGAGATGTTCCAACTGTTCTGGATCTGGCAAGGTTTGTCACCCGCAACTACTGATTTTATTTTCTGTTATTTCACAACTAATTATGTATGACTGCAAATTTTCATAATCTACAAAACTAAAGCTTTATTTTACTTTATATATTTGTTGGAATATATATGTGTGCTTGGCGGGCATGCAAAGTAAAAGAAATTCCGATATTACAACAAAGAAACCGCAGTAGGACACTTTCTAACTTAAACGAAATTACAAGACACAATGCTTAAAGCAAGCTTCCTAATATCATTAATAAAGATCATGGAAGGTGCTTGATCCCTTGGAGGATGAGCCAGGATCTGTGCTTAGCCTTTTTCCTGCATATTATGTTGATCGGACACTTCTGAGGATTGATAACATTTTTGACAAAGCCCATAATAAAGCCCTTGTAATACTTTCAAGATATTTTAAAAATATGGAAGCTCCACCAATAGCTTGAAATTTCCAACAACCGATTCTACTATGATCAAAATCTAGATCAAATAGGACAAAAAACCTACCTCTTGGAATCCCTTCTCAACTTGCAAGTACCTATTTTATCAATTTTTTGGCAACCTTCATGATATAACAAATATATAATTTTTCCCCTGGAATATCTAACCTTCAAAATGACTTGTTTGTATCGAACATTGCCTCTTAGCGAATGACTTCATGCCTCCATTTTCAGATATGAAAAAAAAATAGAAATTCCCTTTATCCTTTTATGACATTCTATATCTGAAGAATGGCATAGAAGATTTTGTAACCAACGCACTGAAGAAGACACGACATATTGATCTCTATGCTTCAGTCTTTTTTTGCTATTCAAGTTTGTGATTCCAAATGATCTTCCGACTTCTTTAAAGTGGCAGGATCTATGCTGTTGGGATTTTTTCTTTTCCCTCCTTGATATGGTCGCGAGATCTATAATGCAATTATCTAATATATGGTTATTATTGGGTTAAATTTTAAGTATTGTTATTATTGGCCCAATTTGATGAATTCTCTCGGTATAATTTGTTTATCCACAAAGTTTGAACTCAATATTATTTGAGATCAGTCTTCTTAACTCAACCCAATTGTCATTGGTATCATAAGTTTAAAATTTATTATAGTATGATATGTTGTGTCAGTAGTATACATGTATCCATATCAACAACCATAAAGCTTTATCTCACATGGTGGGTTGATGATCTAAGATTATATGCGGGATCGAACTCGCAACCTCTTATATATGCATCTCTTGTGTATGCATGCAAGTGTTTCTTTAATTTGAGCTGGACTTTATCATGCATATAGCAGATGTTTGAGTCAATTGATAACTATGGTGCTCAATTTTAATGGCAGGTTATGTGCCCAACATGTCTCTGCACTGGAATGGCCATGGCAAGTGAACATGATCTTCGCATTGATCCCTTTGACTAGAGTTCTTTATGCTATAGTGTTTTATGCTGTGCAATTCCTAACTTGTAATTGTGTTACAAGAGTTTTAGCAAAACGGGACAATGGAAATTTTTTGTATATATTTACAAGTACTTAACTACATACAAATAGGGGGAAAAAAAGAGAAAAAGAATAATTATGATATAACGTTTCCTATCTTAATGGGTACTTCTGTACATTTTCTTCAGAATTCAGGTACTTGAAAAGGATTTTGTAACTTTGAGCACCTAAAAGGAGAGGAAAAGAG